>APFE030949002.1:0-92937 GCA_000404065.3 Pinus taeda | reverse complement strand
TGGGCCGGTTCGGTTGATGATCGTAAATCTACAGCTGGGTATGTGTTTAGTCTAGGATCTGGTGTTGTCACCTGGACTAGTAAGAAGCAACAAGCCGTGGCTCCCTCCTCAACAGAAGCAGAGTATCGGGGAGCAGTTAAGGCATCTTGTGAGGCAGTTTGGCTTCGACGTATGCTTGCAGATATGCATGCTTCCCAGACAGGTCCTACTTCTTTGTTTTGTGATAATCAGGGAGTGCTCAAACTTGCCAAAAATCCTGTCTTTCATGAACGAACAAAACATGTGGAAACTCATTGCCACTACATTCGCCAGCTTGTTGAAGATGGATCCGTTCGGCTGAAGTATGTTCCCACCACAGAGCAGCCCGCAGACATATTCACCAAGCCTCTTGGTCCTGCTAAATTTGAACAATTCAGGAGGTCTATTGGTGTTGTAAATAGATTGAGCATTAAGGGAGGGTATTAGAATAATTCTAATATTAGTTTAATGTTCATTCTTCTAATTATTGCTATTTTCCTTTCTTTAGCAGTTTCTTAGATGAAACTGAATCTCACATAGAAACTTGATGTTTCTATCTTTGTAAAATATCTTTGTATTATTATTGAGTATTCAGCTCAATCAATTCATTGAATTCATTTGGAAATCTATATGCGTGTTTCGCACTGTTTTAGGCAACAAATTTGGTGCCTCCCATAGTTTTGTTCAATGACATATTAAAGTTGCATACTACAAGATTTGTCACCTCAAATCATTAATGTTGCATACTACAAGGTCTGAAGCAATTCAGTTTCATCTCTAATCATAAGGATCAGATGTATAAGTCAAGTAACTTTAAGGCAAGAAGGCAAGCTTCCTATCATCAAGAGTCTCATTTGAAGGAAGCATCAATACATCTGCTTCAACGACTTTCAACATAATCAAGGTGAAGATTCTATCTTCACATGTCAAGTAAGTATTTTCATTAATCAATTTGATAAAATGACTTCATTGCAAGGTGATCTATAGGTTGGATGGGTCATCAAAGGTCCTTGCATGGAATAAGGAGGATTGTGATTATCATAATCCTCATAGACAAAGAAGTCAGTAAACATATCAAGGTCTCCTTTGAGTTCATGAGAGGAAAGCCTTAAGGTCCTCTCATCCATATGTAACTAGAAAGGAGACATAAAAGAGATATATGAAATGTTGGAAGATATACTCTTTGAAATGAAGTTAAGAAGGTCATATCACTTGAACCTGATTAAAGGTATCAAAGAATGAAGGAATATCTTTATGAGATCTCAATTCGGAGATCTGGGAAAGATTATAATAAGATGATCATCATTGATGTACTAATTGATAAGCAAGCTAACAAATGTCCATAGACAAGGAAGTCACCTCATTCAACTTGTGGTCTCTATGCTAGATAGGAAAAGACAAGTTGAAGTTCAAAGAACTCAAACATTTGCTGAAAAGAAAAAGGAAGGTTGGTCCTCAAACAAAGACAAAACAATGCTATGGAAGTATTATGAAAAGAAAGCTCGTATCCCCTGAAAGATGGAGGAAGCTAAAGAAAAGGGCCAAGGAAAGAGGGAGTAAAATAGCTCTCTGAGTAAGATGGTATCCCTCACAAAAGGGTCCTATCATAAGCTCCTAAATCTTATGTTAAAAGATATGACAATGATAATAAGATCTATCATGGCATCATGAAAGCATTAGAAACAAGAGCTCGTAACATCTTCATAAGGATCATGAAGAACAAAAATCCAAGGCAAACAACATGTAGGATATATAGCTCTTGGGAACCTCAATGGACATTGAAGGAAAGAAAGGAGTCATCTAAGGCTCATCATAAATCAAGTCAAAAAGGAAACATCTGTAGGTTGGGGATATACAAGATCCACAAAATTCTTTGATCGAATCCTCATCGTAGGGTTCACTAATCTAGAGAGGAAGCAAATGTTTCAACAAGAACTCCAATGTATGGAATCCATGAGATGATGATATGAAATAAAGCAGATCAAGGGATTGAAGATATTTTCAATCAATGAAACTGTTGGAAGAAGCCTCGATGACCTGAAGGTAAAATAAGGTATGTATGATTGTGTTTAATATTATAATGTCATGTCATATGGTTGTAGGTAACATGGATCATTGCTTCTATCTTGAGAAGCATGATCAACGGAAAAAGGATCTCATCCTCTGAAAAGATGCAGGAAGGCATAAAGTCGCACTAAGATGAAATCAACATAATATGTCCTCATAGGAAGTATGAGGTGGTTGACTACACTTAAGAAACTGTGATTGAAAGCTCGTGGAATGGAATGAGTAAGGAAGGAAGAGATCGTGAGATATGCAACCATGATGAAGGCAATCAACATCCAATATACCAAGAAGATTTGACCAGGAAATCTCCCAGAAGGATGTGAAGACTCTGATGAAAGTTTGAAAAAGATGGAGACCCTTGACAATGTATATCTTTGGGAGATGTGTCAACATGAATGCATGATGTTGATACCTACAAGAAGATGTCATGATGAAGAGCCATCTAGTAAGGTACGATTTTATTTAATGTTATGTTTTGGTTTCTTGAATAATATCTAGATGAGTGCATGCAAGGCTACTGGAACAAGAGTTGTAAATACAAGTACAATTAGCATTCATGTGGTGGATGGAAATTCCTGAAAGAAGCATGATGGGAAAGAAGTAGCTATATGACGAAGGTTCCAGATATGTATCAAGAAGGCCACTTTCCATAAAGAAAGGAATGACATGACAAACCAAGAAAGAAAGTGATCAATGGTTGATGCCCTACAAGGAAGAAGCTCAACTGAATTTATAACATCAAGGAGAGAAGTTGATCAAGCAACTAAAGGACCCACAAAGAAAAAGTTGCTGATATATAAAAGAGTCCCTAGCTAAGAGGGAGCTCTGACAAGTCCCTGATCAAGAGGGAGTTTGAATTAAGATCACCCCTGATTACAAAGGAGTGAGAATTGTGTTTTTCCATGTCATGTGTCATGCACTAGACCAGGACTAACAACCGTAAGTCTAGATGAAGGCCATGAATGCAAATGTAGACACATGGTAGGCACAACATTCTTGTCTTCACTTGGGAAGAAAGAATGGGAGGATTGAGTAATCATCTAGCATCTGATACTCTTTGAGGATGTGTAGAGCATCCAAGACGAGTAGGCAAGAGGATCGATATTCTTTGAGGGCTGGGAACCCAAGATAAAAATAGTCCTAGGTCATAATTAGTGAACACTCGGGTGGGTATGTGCCTTGAGAGACAATGATAAAGGTGTTTATAAATCATTGGTTTCGCCAACATTGTAGCTCATGGTCTCATGGAGAGATGGAGTTGTTAGTCAAGGCCTTGCACTATGACAATGTTGATTGATATAATGCTATACAGATGGGATTACCAATCTGATTCTTCTTATGAGAAATTCCTCAGATTGAGAAAAGACCAAGTCCCATTGTAAATACCTCCCTAGTTAAGAGGGAGTGTTGAAGAAAAGTGTAACTAGGTTTGGTATTTGTCAATGTAATTTTTATCTTTGTACTTGTCAAGAAAAAGAATTATTATTTCTATAAATAATATGAATGAGTTTCTTGCTCATAGGTCTAGGAAAGTCAAAGAGTCAAAATAATGTTGAAGATCTCTATGTTGATTTGGGGTAGCATCGAATGTGCTCTAACCACGAAAATTTGTGGAGAGGCTAAGGCACATGAGATCTCCAATAACCAGAAAAGGTTTGGCAAGATTCTAAACAATTTGGGAGATATTAAAATAATTAATATTTTTAATGGAGTCCCTAAGTCTAAACTTAGGGAAAATAAAATATTAATATGAATTAATATAAAACTGTGTTAGAATGGTCCAAAAGTCATGGATCAATCTCGGTTAGCCGTTTATTAGAGACTTAATCTTGGTCGTTGATGTGTCAACGAGAAAAGTATAAGAAGAGGCTTGAGGGTCACTTGGAGAACACACTAAGGGAGACCAGTCAGTTCAATTTCTTGAGCGGGGTTAGCTGAGAAATTGAACCAGTGGTCTGGTGAGCAATCAAGAGGCAGTAAGTACTAAGCACAGAGACGGGATCAGCCACTGAAGATCAGCGTTGAGGAAGGACAGGCAGACGCAAGGCTTTTCAGGAAAATACAGAGGCAACAGAAGACTGCACAATCACTAGCTAGGCCTGCGTGAGTGACACAGAGAGGCCCAGGGCTGATGCAGTCAAGCAGGGGCTGACGCAAAGGGTTGGAGAGCCACGCAGAGGTCAACCAGGCTGACATTGGGATTAGGAGAAGTGTTGGAGAATTATTTCTCTTTGTGGGTAATCCAGTTTGGCACCCTGTCGTACTGAAGAATTGTTGAATAATCAAAACCTCCCTTGCTGCACCAATTTTCCCGCATTGGGTTTTTCCGAGGACTGTTGTCCAAAATAACTGTGTCAATATGTTGATTCTTGTGCATATGTTTGTTTTTGTATTACGATGTGATATATACAACAGTGTTTATTTTAATGTTTTTTGAAGTAATTTCATGAATAACTTATTGTGGAATAAGTAGGAAAAGTAAATCAATTGTTGCAGTGATAGAATTTTCACACTCTTCTTGAGCATATATGTAATGTATATGAGTCTACCTAGTGACTAGATTAGCCCTCCAAGACCATGCACAATCCTCCAAGTCAAGCATCAAGAAGTTTTCCTGCTAAACAGTGAAAAGAACAGTTAAGTCGGCCTCAAAATGAATATTAACATCAAGTCGGCTCACAAATGGAGTCACACCTTTTCAATGGACATGTCGGCTCAAATGCAGGGGCAAACCACTATATATACCCAGCTGGGGTATCTGCAAAAGACACAAAAAAGGACTCGGATTCCTCTATGATTTTTGGTGGTACAGTTACAGTTATAGTTACAGGAGCTTGAAGAACCATCTACAGTAAAGAAAAATAAATTTCGTGCCTCAAATATCACAATGAAAAATTACTCAAACAAGTCAAGAAAGCCAAATCCACAAAGAAGGAACTCAAGAAGCATTTATTAGAACACCAAGAAGAAAATTTACGTTTTAAGAGCCTTAATCAGACATTATTAGAACAAATCAAAAGTTTAAAAGATGATGAAGCTACTAAAAATAAAGTCAACAATTCAGAAAATGATAAACTTGCATGTTTAAGGAATCATAACCAAACCCTACTTACGCAAATATAAAAAACTTAAAAATGACAAGAAATCATTGAATGACAAGCTAGAACAACTTCAAGGTGGAGTATTGAGGTCGTCAGTCGTTTCAGTCCTAGTTCAAAATAAAGGAATAAATATTGATAGAATCAATATCACAAGTAAGGAAGAAGAGGGATCTAGAGAAGTCAAAACATATGCAGAAGCTGCAATCCAAACAATGGACATTCCAAATGATGATTCAATCGCCAACTTAACAACAACAGCGCCTGAAGAAAATCATGAATCAACCACTAATATGATAGAGAAAATCCAAACCAAAGGAGTTATGTATTGACATCCAAATCACAAAAGCAAACTTTCCAATCAAGCTACGTACTAGTATCGCTCAGAAAATAAACGACAAAATTATCCCAAGGATATTGAAGTTTGCAGAATGCGGTCCTAAGATAATTATTCATCACAAAATTTGATTCCATAGAAGATCAATATAGGATGCTTTGATCCCTTCTTAGTGCGACAGTTTTGTTTGTCACTTATAGGATCATATCAACTAGTATCAATGAAGATGACAATGCCGAGACGAGAAGACATTTGAAACAAAAAAAGAGAACAAGTCTTTCATCGGTAAGCTTTGACGACAAAGCTTTTTAAAGGGGAAGGCTATGTTATGAATATAATTCATAATAAAATAATAGATGTAAATATAAATATAATAATAATGAACAATAATTAATTAACTAATGATTAGTTAGTTAGTAATGAAGAGGTATGTCTTAGAGACATGGCCATTCGTGAAAGGGCACATACCTAGGGTACATAAGTGGGCCCTCATTCTCATTTGTATTCATCCTACATCAATTATTTAATACAATATACAATTTACAATTCTATCCTACAATGGATGTCTTTGTTTACGAAGTATTTTAACAAAAGCTTTATGCAGAATAATAGATAGAAAAGATAAATGTGAATCATAAATTCTATGTGACTAGGCCTCAAAGCTTATTGCGCTACTTCAAATAATAGGCGTGTAAGATTCCTTATCTCAGAACAAAGGATAAGCTTATGAATGAATTGATGCCTCAAAGCTGACCTCTTGGAGGGTCAAAAATGTCACAAATACTAGACCAAAGTTGCCACAGAGAAACCCACGAGAAAACCAAAACCAAAAAATATAAAAATAAGTCCAAGAACCCACGACAAAGTCAACCTCCTTCAAATATCCGTGACTACACAGGGCCATAGAGGATTCATGAAAACTTAGGCGTTGATTTGATATCTTTTGAGGGCAGACAAGTCCCTTCTTTACAGAGGTCATGGAGGGTTCTAGGAGGGGGGCAACTTGATCAAACATTATGGAGTTAACCCTCCAAAAAATAAATTTCAATTTCAATTTGAAAATATTTTTGGATCCAAAACTCACTTTTCCTTTTAGGTCGACTTAACCTCCTTTACAAGCCAAACTATCTCCAAAAATTTAATTAATTTCTTCAATATTAATCAATCTTGGCTAGCTAATTTGGGTTAGGAACATTCTTATTTTAAGAGTTGATAAGACCCTCATGATTTAATCAATTATTTAGCCAATCATTAAGTTGCCTTCATCATCTCAAAGTAAGGATCTTGACCACACTTTCAGGGGATTTACTTTGATCATGCATATCTCCTCAATCATGAGGAGTTATGAGGGGTGCCACCTAGCATTGGAATCGGCGCAACAATGACTACACAATGAAGATGGTCTTGCCTGTTGTTACCACACAATCTAGCAGGTCTTGACGGGGGAAACCCTACAAGACAAAGAATTAGACTATGTGCTAACAATGGGACAATGGACCATTATCACCATAGCCAATGTCCTATGCTCTTTACAAACTTTCACTGATGTGAGGAGTCCGGTAGGATACATAATCACCTTTGATAGATACTCTAAGGTTTATTGTGATAAGTGATGAGGTAGGACCTCTCAAGGGGAGCTTAAGGTGATGGAATGATGCTTTCAAAGGTACTTTGCTCCCTCTAAGACGCCTAAAATATACTTGCGCAAGACCAAGGGTTTTATAGGTAATCAGGAATTGAAATTTCTAAGTCTGACACGTCAGAAATTCCTACAGCATTAGCTGGTTTATTATCTCCTACTTGTTCTTTCCATTAACAAGTTATTTATACATATAAATACCGAAATAAAAACAAATGCAGCCTCAACTCATATACAAATCAGCAACTGAAATAACTGAAACAATCACACAAGGGACACCATTATTTCTAAACAATTGTCCGCGAAAACACCCAATGCGGGAAAACCAGTGCAGCGAATATGAGGGTTTTATTATTATGCAGTTTATGAATACAACTACAGGGTGCCAAAAATGGCTCACCCTTCAGAGAATTTCCTTAGCAGAAGTACCTCTCCTCGGAAACAGATATTTTGGTTGATCACCCACTGGATAATCGATCCCACAGCAACTACGGCAGCTCCTTAGCTAGATAGCGAAAGCTGCTCCAAGCTTCTCCACTGCCCTGCGTCACTTCCAGGGACTATGTCACCCTCTCAGCCCCACGAAAATCTCCAACATTGCCTCTTGGCCCTGCTTCAGCTCTACTAGCCACTACGCAGCTACTATTGCCTCTGCGTCAGCCACTTGGCTCTCTACGTCAACCCTCTGGCCCTCTACATCACCCACGCTAGCCTCCTCAGCCTCTGCGTCAATCTTCCCAGGCTCTGCGATGTCTCTCTAGCACTATCTCTGCCTCTCTTGCTATGTATTCTCGGCCTTCTGCCGAACTGCCCCTCGCTGCAATAGATCACTGGTTAGATTCTCTCAACAAACCATGCTCCAAAAAATTGAACTGACTAATCAATTTTGGTGTCTCTCCAACTGACCCTCAAGCCTCCTCCATAATTTTCCTGTTGAGTCTTCAACGGCCGAGATTAAGTCCCTAATCAATGACTAAGATTAGATTTGGCGTGATCCATGTCATTTAGAACATTCTCACCCAGTTTTATATTAATACCCATTAATATTTTAATTTTCCTAAGTTTAGACTTAGGAACCCCATTAAAAATATTAATTATTTTAATATCTCTCCAACCAGATGGAATTTCCCCAAATGATTTATGGGTCTTGGAGATCTTATCTACCTTAGCCTCTCCACCAATTTTCATGGCTAGAGCACATCTGATGCTACCACAAATCAACACTCCCTCTTAGCGAGGAATGTGCTCTAGTAATGCTTCACCATGGAAACATGTTAAATTTGGACAACTAGGTCCAAACTCCATGTTCTGATGCTCAGATTAAGAGGCTAATATTTTTGTTGGATTCCTCTTTCTGAGAGGTGTAAAATCCATATAAAATAGTCTTAATCCGATGAGCAAAACTTATATTTTGAATTTATTATTCTTAATAAATTATATGTGCAAGGTCGGCCAGTTTTGTAATGTAGGCTCACATGCCCAACAGATGTGTCACACACCCTCATTGATGGATATAAATACAGGAAAAGTTGGAGAGAATTTCATCACAACACAACTCACATCTTCCTCTCTCATCCTAAAGAGTACGAGCTACCTGGGGGACGAATTTCAGCCACACACGTGGGAAGGACGAAGAGGACAGAACGTACGGCTGAGCTGTAGTACGATTTTCTGCTGCTAGGGTTTCGCAGAAGTTTGACCAGCGTTGACTTTGGTCAACGCTTGGTCCAATCAAGCTGAAAACTTGTGGAAGGTTCGATTTTTGAAGGCCATACTACCTGGCACAAAAATCGAGGTCAAAGGGTTGACCGTTTTGCTGCTGCGTTGACTTTTGGCTTGCTGCCCCTGCATTGACTTTTCAGGACAGTGTTGACTTTTGTAGAATTGACTTGGGTTGACTCATCTACTGATTGGAGGGTTGTTGTGACACATGCTGGGCTGGCTGACCAAAGGAGACTTTGCTGGTTGAAGCATCCTGTTGACCGCCGAAACGAACACACACATTTTTCTTGTTTCTGATTTGTCTTCTGTAAGATCTGCTTATATGTTCTATCTGCATTTTGCTTAACTACTTGTATGATTGCTGTGAGAAAAGTGAAATTGCTCTTAGCATAGAACATCTACAAAACTTTACACTATGGGACACATTAGATCTTATGCAGGATTGCATATGGTTTCAATTTGGGGTTTGGTCTCCCTATACAGGGTACTAATCCTCCAAATGGGCTACAGTGGCACATGTAGGGTGAGCGTTGAGAGCCATGGGCCTCCACAACAACATATTGCACTTCATGGATCCCTACAACCATTCAGAGATTGCTCGTGGTTCACTTATTAGACGAGGAGGATGTACATGATCCATCATGCCCAACTGACCCCAGATCTACACCATACATTTGGCAGATGATCCAAGACTGTACGATGATGTGGCATCACTTACATTATCATCCTAGCCATTGCAGGCAACCCACAAGCATCGTTGATTTTTTTGGAGACCCATGAGGACACTTGTGTGCCCCCACATGTCATTTGGAGCACCACAGGTTATTACAAGGGGCCAACCCCTTGTCCATTGCTTTTGATGGTCTTATTCTTTGTTGTGGCACCCATGGACCTCATTAGACCTCTTAAAGGTCCCTACAACATGCATAGATCATTATTTGACCTCTTGAGAGGCTTACTTTTTCATTTATGAGCTAGTTTGGTGGGCTTGTCCCCAAAAGGATGTATTATTAGCACATTATTTTATTTTTGGGGCTTATGTAGGCCAAGGAGGCTAATTCAAACTCCTAAGATGTGTATAAATGCAAGTGAGGTGAGATCATTTCTCATCATCACTTTGGTTGGGATCACTTATCTCTCTTGAGATTTTTGCACTTTTTCTAAGGATGAATTGGAGACTTATGGATGAGTTCTGATCTAAGTCACCTGACACGGGGATTCGGGATTCGACTGTCGGATACAGACACGTTGAATCTCCGGAACAAGACACGTTCAGATACGTTATCTATATATATATATATTAAAAATTAGACATTTCTTAGACAAATTCTCATTTATGATACAAATTCATTGATTCAAACATAGATCTTCATCTGGATGTAAGTTTTACAAAGTATGCATACAAAATTACAAATACAATTATGACATAAGTGATAAATGATCAATTATAAATTTATAATACATATTCAATTCATCAATGATCCAATAGGAGAAAGACAAGATAGTAAAATAAAGATATTGTAGTTTTCTCATTAAGTCATCAAAATCAAAATGTGTTACTGTCTACATAGGTAGTGCAATGCCAATGGAAAATAGAAATAGCAAATACGAAACAACTACAACTACAAGTCTACAAGTATACAAGCCTCAAGGCAGTGGGTAGCTCATGACTCATAAGTCATTAATCCTCCTAGTCATCATCAAAATCAGCATCACTGTCCTCATCATCATGGTCACCATTGCTATCCTCTACTGCATACTCCTCCTCTGTATCCAAAGTCATCTCTGCATCTGCTAGTGTGGAGGATGACCCCTCTATAATATCACCCAAATCTGATAGGATCTAATACTTACCTATTGCTTGAATTTCCTTGAAAATGCTCCCACACCCTGTGCTCCTTGCTCCCAAACACCCACAACAAACTAAACAAGTAAATGTGCAAATAGAATGGGGAAATGCGCCTTTATAACGTCGTGCGGGTTCTTGATTTCCATATTCTTCTCTGAAAATCAGGACACGTTCCGGATTTGAAGTGTCTTGATTGGGACACGTTCCAGATTCGAAGTGTCTTGATTGAACATGACGTGTCCCGATTTTTGGACATGAATCCCCCCCCGAATCGTGTCCGATTTGTTGGATTCGGGACACGTAGGACCTGGGGGACGAATCCGGTTTCATAGGTTTTAATGTATAGATATTGGTCTATCTTCTCTTGGAGCTTTTTTATTGCCAATTGTGAATGGATGGGTGTACTCTATTACATGTAAGTACATGCTTTTGATGTTATTCTTGTTTACTTTTGTCATATATGTTGGATTGAGATTTTCCCTGCTCTAGGGCATAATTGCTGTATGCATTTACTGCGTAATTTATTAGGGTTTGTCTCTATTATAGCATTTCCTTCAATGTATGGGCCATGTAATAGGAGCGAAATCTTCTAGGGTAAAATTTGACCTTGACAAGCCATTTCTCTTGCACATTGAAGTATAAAAGCTGCAAGGTTGCTTCTCCTTGACCTAGAAGGAAAATGAAATGATCTTGAAGGCCTCCTTGACTGGAAACCAAGAAATTCTACTGTTACTCAAGATAGACTCCATTCTCCCAAAGATTAAGGCATTGATCTATAGAGGGTGGTCAATAAAATCCACATGTTCTCACATCCTTCCAGGACTAGCCACATTGGGGTACCTAAGGCGTCAATTTCCCGCCAAGATAGCCATCAAAAGAATTCGATATCCTAGGGTCTCCTGCGCTAGCCTTTCCTCTGGCTTTCCTCCAAATTTGAAGCCATTTTGACGGTGGAGTTGGGAGAAAAGTCAAGCCCTAGCTTCAGGACCAAAACTTGCCCTGCCATCCCCAAGGCTAGTGCCTCAGAGGGTCAAGACAACATCTTCAAGTGAAATTCTTCTCTTGATCCTTTCCCCCACCTTGTCTAGGGTAAGAATATCATTGGTTGCTTCATACTTTTCTCATACCAGAGACCATGTCCACTTGGTCCCATGTGTGGTCCCGTTCCTTTGAAAAGACAATTCTCCAAGAACCATCCAGAATACCAAATTCAAACAAGGATTTTAGGCACTGGGAAACTCCTTTACAAGCTTATTCCAGTAAACCTAACCCTCAAAACCCTCTTCCTTTCCCTAGAAATACATAGTACCTTGCTTAGAAAGCAAGCAAACTCCATCCTTTCAAACTTTTCTGGGAAAGGGTTTGGGTCACTCATATTCATTGACTTATCATTCATTAGTGACTCCATATATATCGGGTCTCCTTGAATCGATGAAAGTCCGTAAATAGAAGGGAGCCTTAGTTGAGGTGACAGTGGGCTAAGACTACATTTGTTGCCCTTGGCCTAGCATTTGCCCTTTAGGGATTCCCCTCAAGTCCTCTGCTAGTTTGAGCGGTAACAAGATCTATTTTTTAATGAAAGGAGAGATTTTTTTGTTTTGTAAAGTATTCCTTTCAATTGTGGTTTGATTTTGGTGATTCCCTCGTTAAGTTATGTTTTCATCAATGGAAAGATTATATTCAGTTGGTGTTTCTACACGATCAAAAAAACTTCTCTTAGGTTTTATACTAATGGTCTTTGTAAAGCTAATGAGGAAAAGGGAGATATAATTCATCAATAGAAGTGGAGTTGCCAAACTTTTGACTAAACCCATGGAACAAAATAAGTATTTGATCTTGAAGGACCATAGTAGTCTCTCTTCGTTGACTAACTTCATTCTAATAAAGTTATGAATATAATCTTTTTATGTTTTATTGGGGATTGCAGCTGGAAGTTGTGAAAGGTATGTTATCCTAAAAGTGAGTTTCCCTTGCTCTTTCATCTTGAACTTCCCGTCCTTAAGAATCTGTTAAAATTGGCAACTAGGGCCAAATTCCATGTGGGTCATCCTATTTATGGTAGCTGACATTTTTCTTGGATTCCTCTCGTCGAGAGGTGTAGGATTGATCTAACGATCATCTGATTCCGACATGTATTCTTGGAGATATGAATTTATTTGTATTTCTTGACAATTTGTCAAGGTCGGCCAACATGTAAAATAGTGTTGCACACCCCCAACGAAACCTCAACGTGGGATATAAATAGAGGAGATCTTGAGGCATTAGATCACTCATCTCATCCTCACATCTCTTCTCTCTCCTTGTCTCTTGGGTATACAAAGGAAAGAGGATGCCAATCTCACGCGGGAAAGAGGACGCAACTAGGGTATCATTGTGAGAGGACGCAGTTAGGGCAGCAAGGACGCATGAAGGTATAACAATCTTGTGTGGGGCGATTTAGGCTTGCGTTGACCAGCATATAGCCTCCATTGACTGCGGTTTTGTGTGGGAAGCCTCTCCTAGGCTAGGGACAACCTGCATTGACTTGTTGGAGAGCTCATTTGGGACAACATTGACTGGTTAGGGCTGGCTGCAATATGCTGTAGCATTGACTGCTGTTTTGACCTTATTACATTGACTGTTTTGGGCTGCAATTACTGTTGTTGGAGACCGAGTTCTCCTAGATTATCTTAAGGACATTTGGGAGTTGATTTGTCGCCCTTCTTATTGTTGTTCAAGGGTTTCCTTATTGCTGTTTTAAATCACAGATTTGTGATATTGTACTATCTCTCTCACTTTGCTGAATTATTGAAGAATATAGAAGTATTGATCAAAGGGTTTCCCCGCATTGGGGTTTGTCCCTGGCTAGCGCCACATCTTATGTCTCTTGTCTTGGCTTGTCTTCTGTTGATTTCATTTATGTTCTATCAGCATTTTGCTTTCATGTTAATGTGATTGCTATACCAAAATTGACATTGAGCTAATAAGAAGAATTGAAGTAAATTGCTCTTAGCATAGAACATACCAAATTTAACATGGTATCAGAGGTGAGGTGAAGACAAAGCCCAAACAAGAGCAAGAGAAATCACCAAAGACAGTTGGAAAAAGTCAAAAGGCTTCATGGGTTCCTGATCACACTTCCTCGCCGAAGACAAGCTACGTGAGAAGTCTGACCATCACGGACGGAAGATGTCTCTTGATCTGACATTGGAAGAGCAAGAAGTGTTGGACTATGTGAGAGGCAGAATTACGGAGCCTCCATCAACTGCACCAACTGCTATGAGGAACAAGTATACTAAGGATGAAGTCAAAGCGAAGAAGATCATCCGAGACTCAATTGACAAGCGTCTAGTGGCCTACGTTTCCGAGTTGAACACCTCCAAGGAGATATACGATAGACTAGTAAGCTTGTTTAAAGTTAGTGATGCAAATCAAGTTTTGTTCCTCAAAAATACGCTGAAGGATATTAAGAAGAGCAAGGATGAGGATATTCAATCCTACTTCTTAAGGATCACTGAGATCAAGAATGATTTCCTATCGATTGGAGAAGTCATTGCTGATAGGGAACTAACTATCACTACTCTTGGAGGGCTCCCATCCAAATGGTATGTATTTAGAACCACTCTTTTCAACAACGATTGAATTTCGGGATTTGAGGAATTGATGGCAAGATGCATTTAAGAAGAGACAAGGATGGTGGAGCAAGAAATGCCTGCAAGCAAAGGCAATCCCACTGCTTTCTCCTCTCATTCCGAAAGGAAAAATAATTCTGGGTCTAAAGGTCACTTCAAGGGAAAGACGAGATCGAAGGGTGGAAGGAAGGGAAGATGCTTCGTTTGCAATAAATTTGGCCACTATGTGAGAGAGTGTCCAAATAGAAAGAACTCATCACATGACGATGATCAAAATCACCCCTGGGGCAACTCTAACCACAATCAAAGGAATGGCAGGTTCAATGGCAAAGGAAAGAGGAATATTGGAAATCAAGGAAGTGGTCAACCCTTCAAGAAAGCAAGGAACTCTAGGTATGAATCAAATGTTGTTAATAATAAGCAAGATGAATATTATTTGATATTGGCCCTCTCCACTACCTCTCCTTTGAACTCGTTGGGCAATTGGCTTATTGATAGTGGTGCCTCAAGGCATTTCACTGATTGCAAGGAAGTTCTCTCTAATCTGATAGAGAAGGAGACAAACTTGAAGATTATTCTTGGAGACAATTCCACGTATCACTTAAAAGGTGTAGGGAATGTTACTCTTCAATTAAATCAGGGTAACACAATTCATTTGCAAGAAGTCTTATATCTACCTGATCTCAAGAAGAACCTAGTGTCCATTTCGGCAATGGAAGACAAAGGCTACAAGGTGGTCTTCATTGATGGCAAGGTACGTGTATGGAAGAAGAATTTTAAAGATGCTTTCACTCTTGGGTTTCGAGTTGACTCTTTATATCATGTTGGGGGAAGTCTGTTGGGAGTCATGTCTTGCGACACATCTCTTTAGTCTGAACTTATGGCATCGGAGGTTTGTGCACCTTCATTATAAGGCTCTACCATATATGAGACAAATGGTGACAGGGATGCCTGAGTTCAAAATAGAGCATGAAGGTGTATGTCCAAGATGTGTCGAAGGAAAGCTCAAAAAGGGACCATTCCCCTCTAACCATAGCAAGACCTCAGACATTTTACAGTTAGTTCACTCTGACATATCTGGTATGATGCCTGTGAACTCTTTGGGAGGATATTTATATTATCTCACTTTTACAGATGACTATTCTCACAAGACTTGGATATACTTCTTGAAAAAGAAGGATGAATTGTTCTCCTGGTTCCGTCACTTCAAAGCTTTGAACGAGAATCAAACTGAGCAAAGGATCAAGATCTTAAGGACTGATAATGGGACCGAGTATGAATCTAATGAGTTTCATGACTTTTGCAAAGAAGCTGGCATTAAGAGGGAGACCACAACACCATACACTCCTGAGCAGAATGGTGTGACGGAAGGGAAGAATCGTATGATTGTGGAAGCTGTTCGTGCCATGCTCCATGATCAAAGGCTTTCGAAGTTTCTGTGGGCCGAAGCTGCGAGTACCACCGTATATGTTCAAAACCAATGCCCTCATCAAGCGTTGGATTCTAAGACTCCCGAAGAAATGTTCATTGGTTAGAAACCTGATGTTCCTTACTTTAGAATTTTTGGAAGTCTTGTATATTTTCATGTGTCGAAAGAGAAAAGAAGCAAATTGGGTGCATCTGGGAAGAAGGGGATCTTCGTGGGCTATAGCGAAAATCCTAAGGGCTATAGAATCTATGTGGCTGGGCAAAGGGAAGTCGAGATAAGTCATAATGTCAACTTTGACGAAGACATGGCTCTTAGCAAGGTTGACAATCTTCCTATTCTAAGGAAAGATTAAGAAGTTGACACTAGGAAGCTGGATGAGAAGGAAGATGAGACGATGCACGATGTGGAAGAATCTATGGATCATATTGATCCCCCTCTGCAAGAACCTTCCTCTTCTACGAAGAGGCCCTCATGGCTTAGGGGGACTCTTGATGATGCTGAGGGACATATTGCACCTAAAGGGACTTTCCGTGAAAGTAAGAAGCCAATCAGGTATCAGGGATACTACCATTATGAGCACCATCATTCAAAATGAGCCTTCATCATTCGAAAAAGCCGTGAAGCATCAAGTATGGAAGGATGCCATGAATAAGGAATACGAGTCCATCATGAAGAATGATGTCTAGGATGTGGTTACCAAACCCCAAGAAAAAACAGTTGTCACCTCGAAATGGCTTTACAAAATAAAGCATGTTGCTGATGGGAGTGTTGAAAAATATAAGGCTCGCTTTGTTGTTTGAGGCTTCTCTCAAAAGGAAGGTGTAGATTATGTGAGATATTTGCACCTGTTGCCCTATACACCACCATCCGCTCGATCATAACCCTTGTTGCTTCACAAGGATGGAACCTACATCAGATGGATGTCAAGACCGCGTTCTTGCATGGTTCGACTAAAGAGGAAGTCTATGTGGAACAACCCGAGGGGTTTGAGATTCATAATCGGGAATCTCACGTACGCAGGTTGAAGAAAGCCCTCTATGGGCTGAAGCAAGCAGCTCGAGCTTGGTATGAGAGGATCGATAACTACTTGATGAAGCTGGGCTTCACTAGGAGTGAAGCCGATCCAAACCTTTACTTTAAGGTTGAGGATGATAAGCCTCTCATACTGGTGCTATATGTTGACGACCTCTTTTTGACAGGTGCAGACCCTCTTATTCACAAATGTAAGAGGGAGTTGGCTTTCGAATTTAAGATGAAGGACCTAGGACTGATGGACTATTTCTTAGGGCTGGAAGTCTGGCAAAAGCAAGGAGAATTTTTTCTATCTCAAGGAAAATACGTGGTGAAGATATTGGAGAGATTCGGTATGGTGGACTGCAAGCCCGTGACTACCCCGATGGAGCTTAACTTCAAGAAGTTATGCGGTAGTGTTGCTAAACCTGCTTTGGGAAATGCTTCTGAGTATCGTGAACTCATAGGAGCATTGATGTTCTTGGTGAAGTCCCGCCTGGATATATGTTTTGCAGTCAACACATTGAGCCAATATATGCTTGAGTCTCATCACTCACATTGGATTGGTGCCAAGAATCTTCTGAGATATCTTCGGGGCATCATCACTCATGGGTTGAGATCGCTGCCAAAGATGTGAGGCTACATGGATATTCCAATGTTGATTGGGCAGGTAGTGTGGTGGACCGAAAGAGCACTTCCGGGTGCTGCTTCTCTTTGGGATTTGCTTCGATATCCTGGATGAGTAGGAAACAAAAGTTGGTGGCTTCTTGTGAGGCAGAGTACATTGCTGCGAGTATGGCCTCTTGTGAGGCTGTCTGGTTGAGGAAGCTCTTCAGTGAGCTATTTGGACATACGTTGGATACTAACGTGATCCTCTGCGACAACCAGAGTGGGATTCGTTTATCAGAGAATCCCGTATTTCATGATTGCTCCAAGCACATCGATATTAGGTACCACTTTATTCGGGATATGGTACAACGAGGAGCAATAAGGCTCCATCATATTGGGACTGATGAGTAGGTCACCGACATTTTGACGAAGCCCCTGTGAAAGGTCAAATTCTTGACTTTCCGAGAACGACTAGGAGTTGTGGAGAGACCCTCTTATGAGGGTCCTGTATGATGCATACAATGAGCTCTGGGAGCTCAGGGGGGCTTAGGGTACTTCTTGGGGCGACGAGAGACCATAGGGTGACACCCTCCCCTAGCGGTGCGCTATGTACAAGGTGAATGATTCAGCCTTCCCCTGTGATACCCCATGACGACATGTAGGCCGGATGAGTGCTTCATCCTTCTCTTGCCGAGACATCCTACCCATGCAGTCTGTGACTCATGGGAAGTACCTCTCATCTGGCCAATGAGTAGGGAAATGAGGATAGGGACCATAGTAGTATCGATGGATGCATCGTGTATCTACCGTACTCCCTATGCAAAGATGACATTGATCTGGGATGAATTGGAACCGACTTCGGGTCAGTAAGAGTGATATAACTCACTCTCTTTTGGAACTGACTTCGGGTCAGTAAGAGTGGCATGACACACTCTCTTCATTGGGACTGACTTCAAGTCAGTAAGAGTGCTATGGGGCACTCTCTTTTATCTGTGATTGACTTCGGGTCAGTAGAGGATGGTATGATACATTCTCGATCATTTCTTCTTCTTCATAGTTCAGCAGAACAGAGCCAAGCAGTGCAGGGTAGTGCATTTGATGGCTGAGATAGTACCGACAGATAGATGGATTAGCAAATGGAGTTCTCTCTAGTTGAGAGGGAGTGTTAAAATTGACAACTAGGGTCAAACTCCATGTGGGTCATCTTATTTATGGCAGTTGATATTTTTCTTGGGTTCCTCTTGTCGAGAGGTGTAGGATTGATCTAACGATCATCCGATTCCGACATGTATTCATGGAGACATGAATTTATTTGTATTCCTTGACATTTTGTCAAGGTCGGCCAGCATGTAAAATAGTGTTGCACACCCCCAGCTAAACCTCAACGTGGGATATAAATAGAGGAGACCATGAGGCATTAGATCACTCATCTCATCCTCATATCTCTTCTCTCTCCTTGTCTCTTGGGTATACAAACTTTAAAGGAAAGAGGAAGCAACTCTCATGTGGGAAAGAGGACGCAGCTAGGGCATGATTGTGAGAGGACGCAGTTACGTCAGCAAGGACGCAGTCATGCAGGAAGGTACAACAATCTTGTTTGGGGTGATTTAGGCCTGCGTTGACCAACATATAGCCTCCATTGACTGCGGCTTTGTTATGGCAGCCTCTCCTAGGCTAGGAACAGCCTGTGTTGACTTGTTGGAGAGCTCATTTGGGACAACGTTGACTGGTTAGGGCTGGCTGCAGTATGCTGTAGCATTGACTGCTGTTTTGACCTTATTACATTGACTGTTTTGGGCTGCAATTACTGCTGTTGGACACCGAGTTCTCCTAGATTATCTTGAGGACATTTGGGAGCTGATTGGTCACCCTTGTTATTGTTGTTCAAAGGTTTAATTACTGCTGTTGTAAATCACAGATTTGTGATATTGTACTATCTCTCTTTCTGCTGAATTATTGAAGAATATAGAAGAATTGATCAAAGGGTTTCCCCGCATTGGGGTTTGTCCCTGGCTAGCGCCACATCTTGTGTCTCTTGTCTTGCCTTATCTTTTGTTGATTTCATTTATGTTCTATCAGCATTTTACTTTCATGTTAATGTTATTGCTAGACTGAAATTGACATTGAGCTAATAAGAAGAATTGAAGTAAATTGCTCTTCGCATAGAACATACCATAATTTAACAGAATCATTATTGATCAAACTGCAATATATTATCTCCTAAAAATCTTTCACAATTATTCGTCTCTCTTCCCCTGGTGTACGTACATGGGTGCATCTCTTCCAAGGGCTGATATTCCTGTTTGCACTAAATAAGAATATCTAGACGAAGTTTGAGCTATGTAGGATAAGACCCAAAGAAAACTGGAGTTCCTTATAAATGGCCAAGGGGAGTGTCAGAAGTGGTGTCATGCTCTTGTTGATTGACGCCATATGTTGACAAAGATGAGGGGGGCATTTCTTTGTACTTTTGACCAGCGTATAGCCTCCATTGACTGTGGCTTTGTGTGGGCAGCCTCTCCTAGGCTAGGGACAGCTTGCTTTGACTAGTTAGAGAGCTCATTTGGGACAGTGTTGAGTGGTTAGGGCTGGCTGCAGTATGCTGTAGCATTGACTGCTGTTTTGACCTTATTACATTGACTGTTTTGGGCTACAATTACTGCTGTTGGAGACCAAGTTCTCCTAGATTATCTTGAGGACATTTGGGAGCTGATCGGTCACCCTTGTTATTGTTGTTCATGGGCTTCGTTACTGCTGTTGTAAATCACAGATTTGTGATATTGTACTATCTCTCTCTCTGCTGAATTATTGAAGAATATAGAAAAATTGATCAAAGGGTTTCCCCACATTGGGGTTTGTCCCTGGCTAGCACCACATCTTGTGTCTCTTGTCTTTGCTTGTCTTTTGTTGATTTCATTTATGTTATATCAGCTTTTTACTTTCATGTTAATGTGATTGCTATACTGAAATTCACATTGAGATAATAAGAAGAATTGAAGTAAATTGCTCTTAGCATAGAACACACCATAATTTAACAGAATCATTATTGATCAAACTGCAATATATTAACTCCTAAAAATCTTCCACAATTATTTGTCTCTTTCCCCTGGTGTACGTACATGGGTGCATCTCTTCCACGGGCTGATATTCCTGTTTGCACTAAATAAGAATATCTAGATGAAGTTTGAACTATGTAGGATAAGCCCGAAAGAAAACTGGAGTTCCTTATAAATGGCCAAGGGGAGTGTCAGAAGTGGTGTCATGCTCTTGTTGATTGATGCCATCTGTTGACAAAGATGAGGGGGGCATTTCTTTGTACTTTGATTCTTGAGATGAAATTAGCATTCTGTCTTTGTTATGATTTCTCCTTAATTCAAAGGGTCATATATTTTTACACCATGCACCATGCGTATTTCCTGCTTGTTTTATGGGTATTTACATTATGCCTTGAAGATATATCATGCTTGTTTCATTTCGTCAACACTTTAGTGATTTAACTAACAATAAAGAAAGGTTACTACACAATGGAATAATCATTATACTCCTAGTTTGTAATTGAATGCTTATCCATAACATTTTTTGTTGGAACCTCATTGAATTTACCAAGCGTTCTTAGACTAATCACATTGCATTTTTCTCCATGCAGCTACTTGGAGATGTTTTACTGGATCGGTCAAATGTTGCAGTCATGATGCGTTATGTGAGCTCAAAAGAAAATTTGCGAATCCTGATGAACCTTCTCAGGGTATGTAACCTGATGTGAAATTTATTGAAAATGGACCAGGATGAAGCACTTTGCATACTTAAGTATATGATGCTAGGTTTATTTTCACAGTATGATGAGTCAAAGTTGCCGAAAACTGGATAAAATGATCTTTAAAGTCAGCCTAATTTAATTTTATTTCTCTCAATTATTTATACTTCCAACTTTGGGGCTGGTACATTTTTTTATTGAACTAGATAATCTGGTTGAATTTACAAAGCTGTTTTCTTGGTTATACGAGAGAGAATGATGGGTTGATCTACTAGGACTCCAGGAGGATGAGATGAATTTATGTTAGAACTTAGTTGATATTTTTTCTTGCTGTCTTCATTGACTTTTATCCTCAATGCTCGTTGACAATTGACTTGTGATAGGTTTTTCCACCTTCAGAAAAAATAAAAAAGTAATGCAAATTTATATATATTAAGTTATATATAAATACTACATTAGTATATGGATATATGTAAGTATTAAATAGTTATTTAAGATATAAAAATTAAAATACAAAATACATTTTTAATAATAATGTTGAATTTAATATCAAACTTTATTTTCTTGATAGATTTTTATCAAATTCGAACATGAACATGAGCTAGGTGACTTAGTGGTTAAGTAAGTTTTGAAAAATCAATTTCCTAGGTACTTTTTTTGTTGCTACAAATTGCTATTCTTGCATTCATTATTATCGAGATCCAAAAACATATGTAACAAAGAATATTCTAATCACGATAGTTCCTATCAATTACCACATTGGCTATTCTTTTTAACAATATATTACCACTCATTATATTATATAAACTATATAATAAAATGTGATTTCTTGAAGTTTAACTTCATTACCCCAATTAAGTTCTCGTATGTTAATCTTGTAAAAAAGGGAAATGATAATTTTTGAATCTCTTTTGGACGCAACATCATCTGAAAACTTTAGATACATCAATCCCAATTCTAAAAAGGATTGCTTGCACCTTTGCTATGTTATTAACAAATTGGCCTAAATTATTGTCAACAGACAATATATCCTTACCCTATCCTAAATTTGGTTGGTAACAATGAAACCTTGTAGGGATATTTCTTTTATGACCCCACCACCAATACAGTTGTTGAATATAGAGAGCTTATTTTGACAAGGTTCCTTCTCATGGTTTGTTGGGATCTTCCCATTACTGCTTTTAGAATATTCTTTAGATGAATCTTAGTGTGCTGCCATGGATCATGCTTCTTCTCATCACCATGTAGGTCCTTTTCTAAATGATTCCTGCTGTGTTTTAATGGACCCCTTCCCTTCAAAACATGATATTAGTCCTTGTGCTATTTAGGAATACTTTCTCAAGTACTACAATAGTTGGTGGACTCTTGTGGTTGATGTACACCCTATTGATGGCTCTGGTTTGCCTCAGTTTTCAGGATGCTCTTGTCAGTGGCTTATTGATTCCTAATGTTGTAGATGACAATGTTCTTGTCAATGGCTTATCTAGTCCTCATCTTGTTGATATTCATGTAGTTCGACTTGATTCCTTAATGATGATGGTGACACCTTGCATGAATCCGTTGCCCTAACGCCTCTTCCTTTGGATAGGTCAAGGACTACATATAATGGGCTATCTCCATGTTTGTTGACGCAACAAAGTTTCTTGTTGGTCTATCTAGAGGAATCTCCTCTACCTCGAGCTCATCTTGCTAGATTGCTAACGGTTTTAAAGGAGACATTTGATGTAGCTAAGTTCCTTGTTGGTTCATTTGGGCACTATAAGGAGGAATCTTCCCCTCCACAAGTCATTATTCAATATTATGATGCCCCTTCCAAACTATGACATCTCCCACCTAAATATATCTAGAGGTTAGTGCTGGTGGTTGATGATCTTAATGGATTTTTGAAGTAGTGATGTGGAGTATACAGGGTGTGATTTGCACTCCCCCTACCCCCTTCCCAAGTAGTATCTATGAAGTAAATTTGTAATGTTGTATTGTAATGACATCTCTCCTTGACCCCTATTCAGCTCAAGAGGGGTGTTGGGATTATTGTTGTAATCTGCACATGTGGCTGTGACCCATTCATGTGTATCATTATGTACTTGTAATTATGGCTAAGACTAACATAGTCAAACTTGATATGTAGGCTCAATAACACTCTTGAGGTGTGTGCCTTATCTTGTGAGCCCATCGCCCCCTCTTGAAGGGATTTTTCACTGAAGTTGCGTATAAATATGCAATTCAAGCTCATTTGTACAATCTCTTGGGTGCGCTTGTGTATTTTTATTTTCAGTATTTGTGCTTGGCTTTTGCACGGTTTCTCCAATGCACAAGACCTATCTCTCTCTAGCGCACTTTTATGAGGAGGCTATCTCAAAATTTGGGTAAGATTTGGTTCCATCAACTCTTTTGTCGACTCTTATACATTTCAACATCCTTTTTCTTTCTTTAACAAATGGAGTGTAGATTAGGAGTTTAAACTTCAAAATTTCGATCCAAGGGGATCCAAGCTCTTAACAAGAAATTTCCAGTAAACCCCTTGATGTCCTTGGACTCAAACTACTACTTAACTTCAATCCAATAGAAGTTTTGCATCTTTTTCTCTACATCCACCAAGCTTGAGTATTTTCAACAATTTTTTTCTTGCTCCTTGCTTCTTAAAACATTTGGGTCCTCATTAAGTGGATTCCTTAGAGCCATATTACCAAATGTTAAAACCCTTTAGAACCTTCTAGAGACTTCTTGCTCTCAACCTTATTTGAGCGGCATATTCAGGTTGAAAAGAAACCTAAACACCCTTTCCATTCTAGTACCAATGTCTAAGAACTTGGCCTTTAGAGCTTTGTTAAATAGAGCCATCTTTAGAAGATTGTCACTTTGAATTTAGACCATTTTGGAACACATAGTTGTTTCCGATCAAGGAGGCATGATTACTTTTCATCCATCATTGCACAATTATTTCCTTTGGAGCTTTTCAGTTTCTTTCTAGACTTCCTATAGGGTTTTTAAGATGGAGCTATGCTAAACAGGAATTACCTACAACATTGTTTGATAATTGGTAGTCTACTTGTGTTAGTCAGCATCTGAGTCCAAGAGAAGAGTCCATCCTTGAGTTTTTTCAATTACTTCCAACCAATGTTTTACATTGTGACCTTTCTTTACAAGTGACACTAAAATTTTTGGTAAGCATGTTTCCTTGTTTAAAGTTTCAACTTCTAGGTGGTTTTACTTTGAGAAATGGATGGATTATTAAAAGATCAAAGGAAAAAATTTCAAAGGCAACTCAATGCAAAGTTTGTTTGTAACCATAGATTGTTGTTGTTAAACCTTAACAAAACTAAGGTAATTGGCCTTTGACACCTGTAAGAACTCTTTGTTAGAGTTCCACTTCTTTGAAGATAGGGGGTGGAGATCACTACAAGATATATTACGTGGGGGCTCAATTCACGAGTCCTAGATTCAGCATGACCCCACCACTCAATCCTGACTTATCAGGGGGTACACGTTTCTTTCTATGCTTGAGTGCCAATGTTTCTTTTTGCACTTTTAGAATATTCCCTCACAAACATTTCTTTTCGGCACAGTTATCAAATCAATGGAGGTTTGGAGACCTAGTCAACTACTAGTCAACTAGGCATGAATGTAGTGAGTCAATCGATCATGTCCAACATATGATCCATTGCAAGCAAACTAATTTTTCCTTAGGGCATTGTCCAAGTGAGTTTGGCACCCATCCATTATGCCTCGAGAGCATTTTCAGGTTTGTCTTCTTTCTTCACAGGGTGTGCACCCTAAGGTTTTAGCAAGAGGAAGGGAGAGATCACTATTTTCCCGTTTGTTCTACAGAGGAGTTTGCCTCCATAAATTTCCCAGGGCATAGGTGGTGCTGGTTTTTAGATCATTCTTCGCTCCTCCAGTCCATTGACATCTCTATCAAATGTTGTGCCCCCCTTAAGGTTTTCTTTTGACATTCATAAGCCAATTCCTTGCTCCAAAAGGGAGGATTAATATGGCAGTGAGAGAAGACATTTACTAATAGTTTATCCAGGGTACTTTGATTTTGCTACATAGGCACATGACCCTAATGTTACCTTCTACTTTGAGCACTTTCTGTAGTTGATGGACGGCCTTATTGTCTATCCTGACTATGCTCAGTGCCATTGATAACACAACCTTAGGATTCAGCTTGGCCAGTTGAGGGTCTGTTCTATCACTCGAAATTCTCCCTTGAAATCTGCCACAAATTTCTCAAGGGGTTCCCAATAGACAGTTTAGGGAAGGAGCCTTTGTTATCAACAAAATCCCCTCTCATTTCAGAGTCAGTGCTTTCTCTTTTTGGGGGTATATCCTTGTGAGATTCTTCAGATATGCCAATGTAGCTCTTCAAAAAAAGAGGTTTGAGAGAAGAATAGAAAGAAAACCAGAGGAATTTAATAGGGAAACCATAATGAAGAATCCTGTTAAAGAATTGATTTCAGATTGGACTATAACACTAAAAGAATTCAGTCACACTGAATGAATCTTCACAATCATAAAGATTGCGAGAGACAAATAACCAAAAAAATTAGCAATTTTATTTTTCAGAGCTGCTTGCATTCTATTTATAATAATTCTGAGTTATAAAGAATCTCTAGGGATTGGCAAGAACCGCTACATCAATTCCTATTCACTTTGAAATTGTATGGTGATAGACGATACGCACCAGAGAGACAAATAGCCAAAACAAATTAGCAATTTTATTTTTCAGAGCTGCTTGCATTCTATTTATTATAATTCTGAGTTATAAAGAATCTCTAGGGATTGACAAGAACTGCTACATCAGTTCCTATTCGCCTTGAAACTGTATGGAGATAGACATGATACGCACCAGAAACAGACGGAGCATTGTCTCTAGGAATCCCGCTGATTGCAGTGTCCCAAAAGAGTTCTGAATGAAAAAGGAAAGAGGGAAGAGGATGGAGAACAGAGGACACATAAATTTGGCACTACAACACCTTTTATCAGTGAATAGGGCTGAATACAAAGGATCCAAAGATGGGCATTCTTTCAAAATGGCAAATGCTTTCTAAAAATATCAGAAGATAAGTCTCATGAAATAGGCACCTTGCTTTTTTGAAAATAGCAATCAGCTCATCCTCCGAAAAACAATGCCAATACTTGCCAAAAATGTTAGTAAATAAACCTCAAGAAAACTGTGCCTTCTCTTCACTAATAACTGCAATCTTCATTCAAAAGGTAGTGCCCTATGTGTTAATTTTAGGCAACAATGGTATGTTCTATGCTTTAGAGAAATTTTACTTCAATTTCTTTATGAGCCCAATATTAATTTCAGTTTAGCAATCACATAAACATGTAAGTAAAATGCTGATAGAACATAAACATAAACAGTAGAAGACAAGCCAAGACGAGGACACAAGATGTGGCACCAACCAGGGATAAACCCCAATGTGGGGAAACCCTTGATCAATTCTTCTTTAGTCTTCAATACTTCAGCAGAGAGAGATAGTACAATTTACAAATCTGATAATTTATAACAGCAGCAAGAGAGCCTTAACCAGAAAAGTCAACGCTGGTCTACAGGGCAGATTTCTCCCTTAATTCAGCTTGGTCAAACCCAGTCAACTTTGGCCTCCAATAGTGAGTCTAATCAGTGCAAAACAGTCTGAAAAAGTCCAGTCAAAACTGGTCAACAAAAGTCAACCCTGTGGCCAGCCGTAGTACAGTCAACGCTTGTCAAAGAGGAGGTCAGATTGCCTCGGTTCTTGTGCCCCAATCTGCGGCCTGCTAGGACAGAATTCCTCCACCCAAAATCACACCAAAACAAGTCAACGCTAGGCCAATGCAGTCAAAACAGCCTTCTGTAAATTCGGTCAATGCTGGTCAACGACTAGAACAGAAAAAGGGCAGTCCTTCGCACGTGTGGAGAGCTGCCCAAAAATCCGTACCCAATCATGTGAGGAGAGAGAGATGTGTGAGAAGTGAAGTGTGTCCAAATGAGGATGAGGTGTCATGAATTTATAGGCTAACATTGAGGATGAATAGACGTGACTATTGGGCTTCTGACCCTACATGATTTCGCTGGCTGACCTTGACAATTTGTCCATAATCAAAATAAATTCATAGCTTCATGAATCGGATGATCTTTAGATCAATCCTACACCTCTCAAAGAGAGGAATCCAAGAAAAATATTAGCTGACATAAATAAGATGACCCATGTGGAGTTTGGCCCTAGTTGCCAATTTTAACACTATGCCAATCAAAACAACTTTAACACCATAAGAGTAGTAATTTAATCATTTGGAAATAATGGTCTACATGTGCATTGAAGCAAAACCCTCCCTTCTCTAAATTATGAGAAGCAATTCTTCTCGAACAAAACAACACCATGTTAACATCAACTTTATGTCTAAGATTAGTAGTATGCTTATCCTTTAAGAAAAATAATGCTCCTTCGCCTGTTTTTCTAATGTCCCATGTTCCTGTTATGTTTTTGTATGATCATAAAGGCAATCCGAGTCGTTCAATATATGTTAGTGGGGTAAAGAAACAAGATGGACTTCGTAAACGGTAAGACGATGTCCAGCATTAAATGAATGCATGTCGTACGATGTAGTGGTGGGGTAGTGGATGCATTTTTTTCTAAGAGATGTGGCACATTAAAAGCATAACAAAGCCGTCTAATGTAACTTCTAGGTCATACTTGTAGCCATTGCTTCATTTTATTTCTTCAAATGTTCCTCGAGGTTTCAACTTACGAATTTTGTCCTCTCCAAACAATGTCTTGTGGCTGTAATGGAAAGGGTGAGTCCCCTTAGGAGCGAACGTTACACCTATCCAAAAAGCACATAACCCTTCTTTGGGGCCTGACTAGGAAAACCAATAACCAATATATCCTCTCCTTCTGGGTCAATCTCATCATCCATTGCCTTTGCATATGCGGGATCCACTAACTTTCGAATGGGAATTGGCAAGGCTAACTCTGATACTGGGTGATTTCTCAATACTAGTATTTGGAGGAACTCTAATTTCCATCCCACCAAGATGCCCACAAACAGACATTGTTTTGTCCAGTTATATAAGAAACTCCGAATCTCCACTAATGATGACAAAGAATAATTACCAGTGCGTTGCGTTGAGGCCTGCTCGTTGAAGATGCAATGCTTATAATGGTTTCCCATTGAGCCATGTCAAATGTACCATTTTTCCCTCGGCGATGACAAAACAGTACCCAAAAGGCCCCACAATCTGCCTAGAACAGATTGGGAATCACTTGGATGTCCCCAAGTCCTCGAAAAATTGGGGACGTGCCCAACCCTTGTAAAAGTCCTTAGAATGTCAAAACATCAGGTGCGTGGGATGTAATGATACTTGTTATTTATGTGCTTTGTCTTTCCATGGAACATTGGTTCTTCAGACAACCTTATGTAACTGGTGTTATCACAATGTATAACCGTAGGGTCCATCGGTCCTTCAAATAGGTCGAACATCAACTTCCTCAACCAAACAACCTCTCTGCTTACTTCACATGTTGCAATATATTCAGCTTCAACACTACTGAAAGCAATTGACTCTTGCTTTTTACTCATCCATGATATCATAAAAGATCCCAAACTAAAACATCCTCTAGTTGCTTCTTCCATCTGTTTCACTGCCTACCCAATCATAATTTGTATATCCAATCAGTTAGACATCATTCTTTCTATCATACCTCAGGCAATAATGGATTGTTCCTCACAGATATCTCAGTGTATTCTTGGCTGCTATCCAATGGTCATACTTGGGCTCTATTTGAAACTAAGAATATTCATTGCAACACAAATGTCTGGTTGAGTGTTCACTAGATACATTAGAGAGCCAAGCATAAAACAGTGCGAAACACGCATATGGATTTCCAAATGAATTCAATAAATTGATTGAGCTGAATACTCAATAATAATACAGAGATATTTTACAAAGATAGAAACATCAAGTTTCTATGTGAGATTCAGTTTCATTTAAGAAACTGCTAAAGAAAATAAAATAGCAACAATTTAGAAGAATGAGCATTAAACTAATATTAGAATTATTCTAATACCCTCCCTTAATGCTCAATCTATTTACAACACCAATAGATCTCCTGAATTGTTCAAATTTAGCAGGACCAAGAGGCTTGGTGAATATGTCTGCGCGCTGCTCTGTGGTGGGAACATACTTCAGCCGAACGAATCCGTCTTCAACAAGCTGGCGAATATAGTGGCAATGAGTTTCCACATGTTTTGTTCGTTCATGAAAGACGAGATTTTTGGCAAGTTTGAGCACTCCCTGATTATCACAAAACAAGGAAGTAGGACCTGTCTGGGAAGCATGCATGTCTGCAAGCATATGTCGAAGCCAAACTGCCTCACATGATGCCTTAACTACTCCTCGATATTCTGCTTCGGTGGAGGAGAGAGCCACGGCTTGCTGCTTCTTACTAGTCCAGGTGACAGCACCAGATCCTAGACTAAACACATACCCAGCTGTAGATTTACGATCATCAACCGAACCGCCCCAGTCAGAATCTGTGTAACCACTAAGTATAGGATCGGAACTGCGAGTGTATAGAAGCCCATAATCAGAAGTGCCACACACATATCTTAGCACACGCTTTGCTGCTATCCAATGATCAGCTTTAGGAGCGGACATGAAGCGGGAAATGTAGCTCACTGAAAAACTAATGTCTGGTCTGGTGGCAGTAAGGTAGATAAGACTGCCTACTAATTGCCTGAATAAGGTTTCATCCGCAGGAGGAGAAGATGACTGAGCTGAAAGTTTGAGCCCTGGTTCCATCGGAGTCGTGGCTGGTTTGCAATCCTGCATTCTGAAGCTGTCCACAAGATTCTTGGCATACTTGGACTGAGAGAGAAAGATGTTATTCTCAGTCTGCCAAACTTCAATCCCCAGACAATAGTGAAGAAGGCCCAAGTCTGTCATATCAAAAGTTCTGCATAAGTCTTGTTTGATCTCATGGATCAAATGTGCAGAGCTACCAGTAATGATAAGGTCATCTACATAGACAACCACAAACAAGATATCATCATCAGTGTTTTTGATATACAGATTTGCATCAGATGGGCTTCGCTGAAAACCATGATCTGTCAGGTACTGATCAATTTTCATGTACCAAGCCCGAGGAGCTTGTTTTAGTCCATAGAGAGCTTTAGCTAATCTACACACTTTCTGTTCTTGACCGGCAATCTTAAATCCTGGAGGCTGTGTCATGTAGACTTCTTCCTGTAAGTCACCATTTAGGAAAGCACTTTTTACATCCATCTGATGAACTTTCCATTTAAACTGAGCTGCTAGGGCAAGAACAAGACGTATGGTACTCATTTTGGCTGTAGGAGCAAAGGTCTCCTCATAGTCAATGACTTCCTTCTGAGAGAATCCTCGAGCCACAAGACGAGCTTTATACTTATCTAGAGTTCCATTGGCTTTGTACTTCACTTTATATATCCATTTGCAGCTAATGGGCTTTTTCCCTGCAGGAAGATCAGACAGGGTCCATGTGTGATTTTTCTGAAGACTCCGAAATTCAGCGTCCATAGCCTGTTCCCATTAAGGTGTACCTTTAGCCTCTGAGTACGTTTGAGGCTCAAAGGTACTGTGGATGTTAGCCATAAGCGCAAAATTTACTGTAGACTGCTGAGTGCTCTTATGTCTAGAGGTGCGTCCTTCAAGAAGCTCATCATCCCGAAGATCACCAATGGTTTTAGCCCACCATTTTGGTCGAAGAGTAGATGAACTAACATTAGGAGTAGAAGAAGAGGGGTCAAGAGCAATAGGAGCAGCAAGAGAAGAGTTATTTTCCGGAGGATGCTCTGGCAGTGTATTATCAAACATTGATACTGCATCATCCCTCCCATCAGGTGAACCTACCGGAAGAAGAACACTGTGAGGCTGATCTGTAGAATACTGCTCAGAAGAAGAGGACTGAAAGAATCCTCTGTCTTCATCAAATACCACATCCCGACTGAAGCTAAGGCGACCAGTAGCAATATCAATTAGTCTATAGGCCTTGTGGTGATCACTGTACCCTATCATCATGAGTTTCTGGCTTTTGGAATCCAATTTAGAGCGTTTAGCAGCTGGAATCCAAGTATATGCAATTGAGCCGAAGATTTTGAGGTGACTGATCTTAGGCTTACGACCAGACCACACCTCTTCGGGAGTTTTCCCTTTAACAGCCTGAGTAGGTGATCTGTTAAGGAGATAAACCGCAGTAAATACTGCTTCAGCCCAGAATTTGTTGGGAATATTTTTGTGCTGTAACATGGAGCGAGCCATTTCAACAACCCTGCGGTTGCGACGTTCAACAACACTGTTCTGCTGAGGGGTGTAGGGAGTAGTGAACTGGCGTTTTATGCCATGAGTAGCACAGAGGGTGGAAAAATCAGAAGAACAAAATTCCCCCCCGTTATCTGTTCTAAGAGTCATGATATCACAGCTAGATTCTTTTTCCACTAAGATTTTAAACTTCTGAAATATATTAAATGCATCAGATTTATTTTTTAGAAAATAAACCCACATCTTTCTACTGAAATCATCTACAATAAGCAGAAAATATTTGCAAGTAGTGATAGAAGATGTTTTCATGGGCCCACAAATATCAACATGAATTAGCTGGAGTACCTTAGATGCTCGCCAGGATTCGCCATTTGTGAATGAAGACCGATGTTGTTTTCCGGCTTGACATGCGCTGCATACGCCCAACTGCTGAGTCTGAATATCAGGTAATCCTGACACAAGTCCTTCCCGAGAGAGCTGAGAGAGATACTGCATGTTTAGGTGCCCATATCGCTGAAGCCATAGAGTGCTGATGGGAGAAGCACGAGGTGCTAGAGCCACTTCTGGAAAATCACCGGTGTCAAGAAGTCTGTATAGACCATGATCTTCTAGGGCAACAGCAACTGTAAGATTTTTCTCCCTGACGATAATAGAGCATTTGTGCAAACTGAAAACTATATCAAGCTGAGGAGAGTTCCTCATAATCTGACTGACGGATAGCAGATTAGTTTCCATTCCAGGAACATAGTATACATTCAGGAAGGTAAGGGTGCGTCCACCAGACTGGATTTGGACTGTACCTCGGCCATCTACTGTGTATTTTTCACCTCCTCCAAATACCACGGAATCACTAAAAGGTGAGAAATCAATAAACCAGTCACGCCTGTGAGAGAAATGGCATGATGCACCAGAGTCAATGTACCAGGCAGATGATGGAATATGATCGGAAGACTTTTTAGCCATAAAAGCATAAAAGGCAGAATCTGTCTGCTCGGAATGTTCTGCTACATTTGCTGTCTGATGAATTCCTCTCTGTTTCTTCTGTTTAGAAGCAATTCTCTGTCGGCAATCTTTCTTCATGTGACCAAATTTGTGACAGTAGTTACACTGCACAGTTTTCTTCCTAGCAGGATCAAATGACTGAGAAGAACCTTTCTGCTGAGATGACTGATATTTGGCAGCAAAGGCATTTTATGAAGAAGCTGATGCTGCACCACTACCAAACTGTTGTTTCCATCGATCCTGCTGCATAAGTTTGGTACATAAATCTGGAAACTTTAGATCAACATTAGTGGCAGTAATGTTTAAAGTTTCTATGAAGTGCTCATAAGATTGTGGTAGACTTTTTAGAGTGATGACTACCAAATCTTCTTCCTCCATGGTGCGACCAATGGCTTCGAGCTGATCTCGAATATCTTTAATCTTGTTGAGATGTTCCTGTAAAGATACATGTTCGTCCATCATGATGGAGAACAACTGATTTTTGAGAAAGAAGGCTCTGCTTTTGTCGGATGTCTCGTGAAGGTCCTTCAACTGTTGCCAGATCTCAGCAGCTGTCTTGCCAGAAGGAATCTAAGGTAACTGATCATCAGCGACAGAGAGCTTGAGAAGCATAACTGCTTCGCGATTTCGATCATCAAACTTGTCTTGATTAGTGCCAGCTGTACCAGGACGGAGCTCCTTGTTGAGGACAAGTTGGTCAAGGTGCCTATATTCAAAAATGGTTAACATTCTCCGTTTCTAGATGTTGTAGTTTGTGCCATTGAAGCGTTGACTACCTTCCAGCATCAGATTTGTTAGTGAAGCCATCTGTCTGATTGTCAAATAGTGGGATTGGACTGATTTGAGCAGAAGCTGATAAAGACTGATATATGACCCGAAATTGCTTTGTTGAGGAAGAAATACTTAAACTAGTCTTATTTAGACTAGTAATAGATGACTTGAGTAATAAAAAATCAGTTCACCCAACAAATTTTTTTTTGCAAATTTTTAAGGTCTCCTGTAGCACGCTGAAGGAACTGATATATATATAACTATATATATAAAACACTGTTCTGCTGTAGCACACATATATATAACAGTGTTATGAGGAGAGAGAAAATCAAAAATTACCCGAGCACACTGATTGACTTCGACGGAGCACACGGTTTTGACTGTCTATAGTCACGTGGAGACCGAGCTTGAGTCGGGTTTCCCTGTTCCACGTCAACACGTCTGCGCTACGTTCGGTCTCTGCCAGGTAGGCACCCCTGTATAGGTAACCCGGAGGATCTGGTGGCCAGGGTTGTGCCTTCGGTGCAGAACGGTTTTATACAGTCCGTGGAGTCGAACTCGTTTTCTTGGACGGTGGACCGAGCACACCGAGACCGAGCACGATTGCCTGGACACGTAGACTGAGACCGATCACGTGTTTTCACTGCTGCAGACTGAGACCGAGCACGTGTTCTGACGCCAATACATAATCGATTGTTGGTTCGGGTCACGGGCGTGCTTTGAGTGCGTCGAATTTTTTTTTTATTGATACCGTGCCACAGATGCCACGAAGCGTCGAAAATTTGGTTGATGATCGTGCTGAGAACGTGCCACAGATGCGACGCCAAGCCACGAACGGGGTTTTGTGTGCGTAATTTTTTTTTGCTGATGATCGTGCTGATAACCGATGCCACGAAAAGGTATTTTGCGTGCGTAATTTTTTTTTTTTACCACGGATCCGATATTCGTTGACTGTATATGGGCCAAAAACTAACCATAAGCTTGACTGTATCTGGACCGGCCACAAAGGATTTTCGTGCGTCGATTTGACTAAGTATGAGCCCAGCGAAAAAAATCCGAGAGCTTCCGGATCTCCAAAAATTTGACAAAGACTGAATCTAAAACCGAGAGCAATAACTGAAGAATTATTTTGATCTATTCACTTCTGTATCGAGATGGACGACTGTAAGCGTTTATCACGGTGAGCAAAGCCGACGCTGAGACTCAGTGAAGGCTACCTGGCTTACAGAGGACTCGATCTTAGAAATGAATAACATAAATAACTCAAAAACCTGCTCTGATACCATAAAACAGTGCGAAACACGCATATGGATTTCCAAATGAATTCAATGAATTGATTGAGCTGAATACTCAATAATAATACAGAGATATTTTACAAAGATAGAAACATCAAGTTTCTATGTGAGATTCAGTTTCATCTAAGAAACTGCTAAAGAAAAGAAAATAGCAACAATTTAGAAGAATGCGCATTAAACTAATATTAGAATTATTCTAATAAGGACAGGTTTCTAGCAACATTGTGTTTAACTTTACCCATTCTTCTTCTTTTCTAATGAGTCTTTCATTCTTTGCTTTGTAATTTTTAACTCAACTCTTAAGCTCTTAAGAGTATCTATTTTATTAGGGGAACTTTCTTGTTCTTGCTCATGATGGTTTTGGTCCATACTGTATTGTACCATATTGATGTCCATTCCTCTATTTCTTGTTGCACTTTGTATCCTCTTATGTGTTGTGACACATACAACTGTCAGTGATATCAAGCATAAACATATTAACTCGTTACTTTGTCATGCCAACACTAAGTATGCTAATATGATACTATTCACACACTCAAAACCCATGTCAGTGACATAAAATAAAATGACATGTAAGCATTCTATCAAGGTTAGTAACCACATCAGTTATAAATCCAAAGAAAATTAGCATATGCATTAATCAAACTGTTGTATTAAATTTTGCTCGTGAGCCTATGTAGGTCTAGCATTGAACTTAAACTCTAATACCACTCTGTAGCACTTCCTCCTAAGTATGAAATGTATTCTTGTAAAATATAAAATGAAAAGAAATTATTATTGAAGCATGGGTTTCATGCTCAAGTCCTTTTATTTTATAGGTCAAGCACCCATTGATTGATTCTAGGGTTTGTCCTAGGTTTAAGAATCATTGTCATATATTGAAGACCCTATGGGCACATCGTATCTTGTAAAGAAAAAATTGTTTTTGTCTTTAAAGTGTCGAAATGCCCTCCAAGATCATGTCGGCCTAGAAGTTGTCAAGTCGGCCTACATGAAGAGCCACATCTACCCTTGAAGAGGCCTATATATAGAGAGAAGAACTCATCCTCCATTAGATTCACTTACTCACATCTCATTCTATGCGAAGAAGAGAACCAAGAGAAGTCGAAGAAGAAGGACGAAGAGGAAGTCGAAGGAAGTCGAAGTGCTTGGGCTAGTTATCTCTCTCTCACGTGAAAGTCGAAGCTAGGGTTTCTGCGTTGAAGTTGTCTTTGGTTTGATCTTGGAGGAAAGAAAGAAAGGAAGTCAACGAAGGTGTTTTAGGGTGTCTCACTAGCCCTAAGTCTCAAGAAGAAGCAAGCGAAGGGAAGAGGAGGCTATATGAAGAAGATCGAAGTCTCTAAGAGAAGCAACAGTTGTTGGGAGACAAAATTTCAGATCTACAGTAGGAGGTCGAAGTTTTTGCAGCAGGAGGTCAAGTTGATCTTGATCTTGGAGGGTATTTGTCTGAGTCACTAGGTCATGGCATTCGTCAACTGAAGGATCTATAACAAGAGAAAATATTTAAGGGTTTTCCCCTCAAGAGGAGGGTTTTTGGCCCTGGCTTGCCCTGGTAGCTGTTTGATCATGATGTATCTCACACTGTAATAATAAGGAACAAAGCTAACAAGGTAAAAGTTAACACAAACAATTATCAAGTTAAAGAGAATTAACATATTCACTGCCCTATTGAATTCTCAACATGGTATCAGAGCTAAGGTTATCTAAGGGCATCATGAAGATCTCCTCTACAGTGAAGAAGTTCATCAAGAAGATCGCAAGCCATCTCAAGAAAGGTATCAAGGAAGCTTGAAGTTTCTTATTTTCTTCAAAGAAGGTATCAATCAAAGAAAAGGATGAAGGTCTCTTCTCGGCTCTCTCTGGCACATTCCAAGATGAATACATTTGGGTAATTGATAGTGGTGCATTAAGGCACATCACTGGCCACTCTAATGTTACTTGGGAGCGGGAGCAAAAACGGGAGCGGAGCGATATTTTCAAAAGCTCCTAGTTTGGGAGTGAATCCCAGAGAGATTTTTATATAATATATATATTTTTTATATTTTGATACATATATGTCAACAAAAACATTTAGAATGATGAATTAGATATAAAAAACATAAATAAAACATAGATTGATCATTGAACCATCAACCATATAACTGTATAACATCAATCATCTAGAAGTTATAATCTTGATTCTTCATCAACCACGTCCACAAGTTAGTAACATACAACATATTGAGTCTCGTAGTCGTGAATCATGATTCATGATTCATCAATCTTAAAGTTTCAACTTCAAGCTTGCAAAATTGAAAATTCAATATATAACATTTATCATCATTGATCACCAAAGTTGTACTTGTAAGCTAAGTTTAACCATTACAAGAAATAATATCTAACATGAAATGAAATGTTATAAAATGAATTATGAAATGAAATGAAACAACTTTCATGAAGCATTATATTCATAATTCAGAATCTTTACTAATGAGTTACAATTGCCAACTTCAAACTTTAAACTTAAATTGTCACAGTCATATATTGTTTACAAAAAATATCATTATGATATGAAAGAGTCAAGACTCAACAGTTATGAAAACTAATAGAAACTAGAAAAGACAAGTAAATTGTAAATCTATTATCTACTACTACATGTGGCCCTTGCCACGAGAAGTGTCTAATGTATGAGGAGGTCATGGTGGTCTTCTAGGAGTCTCCCGCACAGACCGACGACCAAAACTAGAAGGCACATGCCCTCCACGTGAGGGTGTAGATGGAGGCGGCGACAACAAAGGAACAAGACTCGGAACTCGAGCACTGCTATTAGATGGTGGAGGTGGCATGGTTGTTGCTTCATCTTTCTCTCTTATAAGTTCTGCTTCCAGTTCTTTAAGATGTATAGTGCCATCCTCCAAATTATCATCCTCTGGGTGGTTGTCCCAAATTTTATATGTTGGATCCTCATAAGCCCAATCATAGTATTTTCTCAAAAACCTCAAGTTGTAGTCCACATAAACCAAGCTTTCTGCCCGGTTTTCATTGAGTTTGTTTCTTTTCACATTATGTATGACGCTGTAGGTGCTCCAACACCTCTCTGCAGAAGAAGTATTTAGTATTTACAACCTGTGAGAGAACTTTTTTTGCCAATTTCTACAAAAGTCCATGGCCGCCATATGATTCCCACCATGTGAGAGCATCAAATCTGTCTCTATCTTCCATTGCATGAAAGGTACCAAACAAACCAGTGCAACTGAAGTATCTGCCTATTTCAAGACGCACACTAGCACATTCCTCCCTGTCAAGTATCAACTTTTCTAATGCTTCCAAATATCCTGTAGATACCTCTTCATCTGTATGGGGTTTGGCCTAACCCCACCCCGTGGTGTAGGTTGGCCCAACCAAGATGTAGAGTAGTATTTTTGCGTAAGGATATACACCAAACAATGTAGTGTAACATTAAGTTTATCCCATCGTACACACACAATCGTGAATCAATTTGTACAAGTTGGGATTATTGTTATGAACAACATCTTTTATTTGCCCCAACATGGTATCCATCTGCTCATACACCTCGCCAATCACTGGTTTATCTGTATTTGCAAACCGAATCATGTGATAAATGGGCTTGGTGAAATCCAATACTTGCCTCACATGCGCCCAAAACATACCATCAAGAGCGACCTCCTCCACCTATTCAAAACCTTGCCTGTCAGCTGCATTTGTAGCCCTTTCCTTTAATACCTGCCAGTGTGGACTTGATACCATGCTAGCCAATGACTCTCTTACCTTCAAAAAGCGCCTGAAGGGTGAGGTAATAGCTACCAAATCTAGTCCTTGCAATCTTCAACAAGTCAAATCTTGAGTGACTGCGGAAAAGGCCATGGGTATTGCTATGGTTTGTAACAAATTTTATCATTTGTTTTCCTTTCTTGTACAAATCACCAATCCATTTGTATTGTTCGTTTTTGTTCTTAACAATATCATGCATCAAAAGGTTCATTGTGTGAACCAAACACCCAGACCAAAATATGTTGGGTGTTTATCCTCAATAATTGCTCCCGTTGCCTTACAATTAGGAGCATTATCAATGATGACTTGGATGACATTGTATGGCCCAATATGGTCAATTGTTTCAAGTAATGGTTCTGCAATGTTGATGGCAGTCTTGGACTTGTCTGAGTAATCATATGTTGAAAGAAAGATGGCACCACTAACAGACACAACAAGAACATTTATCAATGGTTTGCTTTTTACATTTGTCCATCCATCAGATACAATGGACACCCCATGGTCAGTCCAAGAACTTGTCATTCTATTCAAAGAATGTGATATTTTTGCTTTTTCATGATCAAGTCCAACGGTTCTTGCCTTGTCAAACCCAGGGCTGTTGTACCTTTTAGGGGCATCATTTATGGCAGAAACCATTTTGTGCCAATAAGGTGAGCGAAGAACATTGAATGGTATTCCACATGCATAGAGAAACCTGTAAACTTTTGAATCCACATTATTTCGACACCCTTCATCAAGGAAATCTGATATGGTTCTACGCCTTAAACTTGGTGCACGCTTTAAACCTGGTGACCCTGTGCCTCCATATCCACTGCCTTGGGAGGATCCTGAAGGAGTTCTTTGTGCATGTGATTGTGAGCTTGGTTCAAAGAAACCCTTTGATTTTTTAGATTTGTATTGGGCTTCCTCCTCTTCCCTTATGTATTTGGCTCTATCTGTTGCTGACACACCTGTACAAGTTTTGATTCCTATTTGTTTATCTCCATTCCATGGCATTTTCCCGCAGAGGTGTTTTCTGGCATGGGTGTATGAACCTATGTAATTATTGTTGCAATGGGGGAATGAATTTTAGTGGTTCCTCCCCCTTTCCTTGCTTTAGGCCTGTTAACATATTTCCACATTGGGGTTTGGTCTTGTTTAGTTTTTTGAATTGACTCATGTTCACTCTCCTCTAGTGCCTCCTCACCGGGGTTTTCATCAAATCCACTATGCCCCCCTTCTTCATCTCCTTCTTCATTTTCAATTTAAACCCTCCTTTTTCTACTCTCCAGCATCATAATAACCAAAAAAGGAACCAAGAAGAAAAAAATGCCAAGAAATATAACCATGATGTTTGAAATTTGAAGTTTTGAATTTCCAAAATTTTAAAAAATGGAATGGGAATGGGAATGGGAAATAGAGAAAAAATTATTTATTTATTTAGGAATAATTTAATAAACTTTTAAAAAAATTGCTAGACAGTCTATTCAATTTTCTTGAGCCTACCTCTTTGGTGTCCAATCTCCCCTTACAAGCTCTTCAATCTCCCTTTGCTGCTTGCTTTCTCTTGCTCTCTCACTCTCTTGCTCCTTGCTCTCTCTTGCTTTCTCCTTGCTTCTCGCTCTCTCCTTGCTTCTCACTCTCTCCTTGCTCTCTCTCACTCTCTCCTTCCTCTCTCTCACTCTCTCCTTGCTGCTCACTCTCACCCTCTCTCAATCTCAATCTCAATCTCACTCTCACTCTCACAATGATGAAATGAAACCCTCCCTTCCTCCCTCCCTCTTTTTATTTCCAAAAAAAATGATTTATTTATTTATTTATTTTTGTTTCGCCCAATTTTTTTTTCCTCGCGGTGCACTCCCGGTGGTTGTTTTCGTTGCTCCATTGCTCCCGGGTTATAAAAATTGCGCCCGGAGCGACGCTCCTTGCTTTGCTCCGGAAATAGGCAGGGAGCGCAATTTTTTTTTTTACAGGAGCGCGCTCCTAACTTGCTCTCGAGTCGCTCCCGCCCGGAGTGCGGATTGGGAGCGGGATCCGGGGGGGGGGTGCTCCCCCACAACACTATCTCGTCCTTTAATCAACTGAACGATCTCTAATCAACAAAAGAAGAATTATCATAAGGAAGCTCTAACTTCCACCTTATTAACTCAAACATTATCATAGGGGAACATTCAACTTCCACCCTATATCAATTCGTTCTCTCAACACGGTCAATAAGCCATATCTCGTCTCAAATCCTCTCCATTAGTTGAACCAAATCCTCTCCATTAGTTGAACAATCTCGAACCTAAAGAAGAAGAAGAAGAAGAAGAATCTGCCATCAAGCTCAGCTCACAACAACATCTGAGAGCTTAGCTTAATTCGCGCCAACCTCAAGGAGCCCTGTTCAACCTGGAACCACATCGAAGAGCCCGACTCAGCTCAATATCTAATATGCCAAGAAAAGACAAATCTAGAATATGTCTCAAATGTCTCATCAACAAATCATGTCTCATCTCTGCTCAATCCAAGAAGAAGAATCTCCACAAGGGAGCACACAACTTCCACCCTGTATAATTGCCAGTGGGAGGAGCCAATGCTATTAACTAGAAATCATTACCATCGGGGAGCTATAACTACCACCAGAAACTAAAGACAATGGGAAAGATTAAACCTACCCAAATGCGTAGGGATCACACTCTATCCCAAAGTCCTTGACAATGGGTGAGATCAACTTACTGAAGGTAAGGATCACACTCTACCCTATTGTCCCTGATCTTCCCATCCTAACCTCTGAGAGTCAGATGGTAGAGCACATGCATCCACCAATTTGGGCGAGATCCACCTACTAGAAGGGGTAGGGATCACACTATATCCCAAGTCCCTCAACCCATTGGCCAGATGAGAGAGGTTATCCCACAGAGTGGACACGACGCTAACTGGGGCATACTTTGACTAGGGGATATCCCAGGTCACAATACCCTATGGTCAAAGGTCTCTCATTCCTAGAAGCACTATAGCTCCATTCCTCACCCTTCAAGCTCAACCAAGGGGGAACAACACTGCTCAATGTTCTCTATTAGCCTAGATCCTTATCCGAAAGGATCATATTCATATATTCATGCTGCTTTCTGAAAAACAAATCAAATTGCTCATATCCGGTACCGACTCGAACAACAAATTGAAGCATACTATCAAGAGCAACAATTCTCTGTTTTCCTGTTCATATAGAACATCAAGTGTCAAAGCAAAAATATATATTATAAAGAAAAGAATACCATATTCACCTTTTCTCCTTTTTATGCAGGGAGGCAACAATCACAAGCCTAAGCTTGTCTCATACAACAACATTATGTCGACCAGACTCTGTCTATCTTTAGAGTGCATACAAAGATACATCAGTAACATTATGCCATATTTTTTTTTCTACATGAGAGGTGGATCCAGTCCTACCATCAAATAACTGTTAGCTCATTAAAGACATATCATTCACAATGTCAGATGTTCAATGATTCATGTCCACAAGATATTTTTCATTCTGTAATCACAGGACTTCTAATTATCTGTTGTAAAGAAATACTAGGTGTTGGGATCTCACCAAGGGTTTCTCCCTCTGACTGGGAAGCCTCTTCAATCATCATCATATCATTCACAATGTCAGATGTTCAATGATTCATGTCCACTAGATATTTTACATTCTGTAGTCATAGGACTTCTAATTATCTGTTGTAAATAAATACTAGGTGTTGGGATCTCACCAAGGGTTTCTCCCTCTGAATGGGAAGCCTCTTCAATCATCATCAATCAAGACATCAACTTGTATCTCATGTATCAACAAAACTATCTGATCACGTAGAAAAAATATCTTAGGTTCTCATATGTAAGTCACCTTCAACTGTTTCACTATCACATATGAGCATGTCATCAAACATTCATCAAGGGTTAGTGTCATATAATTAGGGCAACTGACAAGAGTAACATCAGTTCTTTATCATATTACACAAATATTTGTTCATCAGAGTACTAACACCATCAAGTTAGGGCATCCATTTGTTACATTGCCAAATTCACTATGATGTTTAAGAAGATAGTCAGTAGATCAACCAACCTTTTGCCATCAAGGCTATCCTATTCATTACAAGCATAGACAACAATATCAAGTTATGGCATATCAAAGTCAATGTTTTTGGCCTTGCTTAGACAGATCGTGATATCCAACAAGGTCATATGACAGGTCGAATGCTTGCCAATTATTAGAGAGATCATATTAACTTTTACTAGTATATCACATGTAGTAGAAATTCAACTTACTTATACGTGTATGCGCCAGGCAAGCATAAATCAAGTCATCTATGAGGGTGATCTTCTTGTCATACCTCAAGGCTAATTTGCCATCAACGTTGCAGCTAAATCTATACATACCTTTTAACATTCAGATACGTTTAGCAATAGATGATTTGTTATCAACAAATGTAAAGCTTGTATACTACTCTAGGTTTCTTCCCTACACCAGTTTCTTCTAGTACTAACTTGTCTCTTCCTGGACTAACTTTCCTTTCCTCTATCATTTAGTAACCAAATGAACCTCAAGAAGGATTTGTTTATCATATCTACATCAGGAAGTTAAAAGGTGAATACTCAAACATGTAGGAAAGATAAGTAATAATCTAAATAACAAGAGAAGTGTCATAAGGAGATAATAAAGGTTTAGAAGCACTTATCTTTAACAAGAGGTGATCAACTCCCTCTTGAACCAGACTTTAAGAATCATTATTGCCCATCATCCATATGTGAATGTTGCCTGAGACTAGCCCATCTTGTATTAAAACCATTTATTATTATTATTTGTTTTGTGAAGGTGACTATCACAAGGGTCATGATGCAGGGCTACCATCACTAGGCACATATTGCCAAACGTTATTACCATATGCCATCACTGAAGGATATACTCTTGCATCACTTGTCTTCAAGACACATGCCACTATTAAAGTTATATCAAAGATACAACCACTGTAGCTTACTGTTACATGAAACCATTCTAGGTCTGCCAAATCAATGCCATGCTTTATGGATACTTCAACTTAGAGTCAAGATGTATTAGATGTTCACATGGATTATTGTAACAAGTCATTGTTACAGGACATACTTGTAAGCTATCGTATGGATACTTCAACTTAGAGTCAAGATGTATTAGATGTTGACATGGATTATTGTAACAAGTCATTGTTACAGGACATACTTGTAAGCTATCGTATGGCAACTTCTATAACACTGTTGTATAGTAAATCACATATGGTAACAAACTCAACATAACTACAATAAAATATATTTGAGTACAAGTATTCCTTGCAACTTGCAATATCTTGGCATAGCTAGATAAAATAGGATCTCAGATAAGAAGCTAACTCATGTGCCAAAAACTCAGACCAGTTGCCAAATTTACCAAGGTACTTATTTTGCAGGGGAAGAAAGCTATCAGCTCCCTCTTGGAACTTTTTCTTGGACATTTCTTCCAAAGAAAAACAATGCTAGCCAATAAATCAAAACAACAAAGACTAGGGTACTTATCTTAATAGAGAAGGAAGCAATCGACTCCCTCTTAACCATATAACATGTGTATGGGTTGCCAAAATTATAGCTTCCAGATGCTTCCAGTGATCACATTGTTTCATATTGGAGACCAACCCAACTAGGGTTTCTTAAAACAATTACTGATCATACCCTATTACAAATTAAGACAACTTCTTGAACAATTCTTCCAACTCCTAACTTCTTGATGGAATGAGGTTGCTAGGGGTTTCCTTCAAACACTAGCAATTTTTTATTTTTCAGGTCTCTGCCATCTTCATCTTTTCCATACTTCTTGATCCATCATCGATGTCTTCATGGTGGTGATCTTTGATGACTTTTCTTCATCCCAACACTGATACCATGTTCAATTTTCTCTTAGGACTTCATTCTTCTTTGGTTTGGGTAATTGCATTTCTTCAATTTCATATTACATTCACCCCATAATGTTTATACATCAATACAATAATATAGAAAGAACAATGACATCATCATAATAGCGGATCATAAGATTACAAGAAGAAAAGCATGCACAAGGAGGACATTGAGATTTGGTCAGAGACTAGGGCAAAACCCCACAAGGGGGAAAATCCTTCCAAAATCTTCTTCTATTAGATTGTCATCAATTGTTCAACGGAGAGATACAAAGTACAAATAGCAAACAGGCTTCTCATGGCTTATACTTGACTTGTTCACAGCTTTGCTTGTGAACAAGTCTTATTATAGAACAACCATGTGATAGTAACAGCAATAACCTGCCATATTAGAAATTAGGGCTGAAACAAATAGATGCCATCACTGCCTCTGTTCTGGAGTGCCAAAATTTAATACTGAGAGCAATAACAGAATTGTCTCATCTCTTCATATATAATGATTAGGGTTCTTGTGATGCCATACAACAATAGTGCCATGTAATACAACTGTAATGCCCACTACCAAACACAACTGTGAATACAATTGCCAAACATATCTATGATGTGAGAGCCAAACTGTTGTGACCATGTGAGATCCATTTGTATCATACATATCTATAATGTAGGAGCCATACATATCATACATATCTGAGATGCACGAACATAACTTTGACACAAGAGCGAAACTATATGCCATACATATCTGGAACAAAGGTCAATGAAACTGTAATCATAGGTGCGAGAGTCCTGCAGTTATTACAGTGAGACAGTGCAAGATCGCATGCCATACAGTCACACCCGATTAAGATTAATGAGATTCTATAGGGATGCAAGTTCATGCCAATACAACAATGTCTTACTAGATATGGGAGATCATGAAAAAGTTAGACTTGTAGCCTTAGGTATGTGAGGGTGATGCCTTACCATAGAGAGATATCATGCCACATGTCATGCGAGAGAAAAAAATACTTGGCCATGTGAACTTTAGAACAAAGACTACTATACGATTTTCATAACAAAGATTATACACGAGAAGCAAGCTTCATATCATGCTATGCCAAGTGCGAAAATTAGAGAACCGAGTCACTGTGCCATACGATCCAAGTGCAAACAAATACCAAATGAAAACCCTTAGCCAATGCGAAGTTCGAAGATTCCTAAAGTGATTTTTGCATGCCGAACTCTTTGTCGATTGGGGATCAACATAATGGCCTATTTATAGTTGTTTGCCATAGGCGAAGGGTCATAACCCTTAGATGGGCCGACCTTGAGGCTGACCTCCCAATTTCAAATTTGAATTTTGAAAATAAATAATTTCCCTCCAATAACCTTAAGCAATATTAAGGGCAGGAGATAATTAGCACTTTAATAAAATGCAAATTTATGGCAATTAATTATAAATTACATTTTAGGAAATTCTTTCCAAAGCCGCCCCATAATTTAACACCCCCTTCAGCGAGGGAGGAATTTCTATCATCATAAGCTTTATCTCATACGTCATATCTCAATGTGAGAAGGTAGGCAACTGCATCATTGTTACATCTCATCTCAAGTGCAATCGAAGGTGGGGGAGATCAATCCTCAAACCCTATTAGTCTATCTCAAAAAATACTTCCATCTCATCACATCTTGTCCTTTGATCAACTGAACGATCTTGAATCAATAGAAGAAAAATTATCATAAGGAAGCTCCAACTTCCACATTATTAACTCAAACGTCATCATAGGGGAGCATTCAACTTCCACCTTATATCAATTCTTTCCCTTAGCACGACTAATAAGCCATATCTCGTCTCGGCTCCTCTCCATCAACTGAACAATCTCGAAGCTAAAGAAGAATAGGAATAAGAATATGACATTAAGCTCAACCCACAACAACATCTGAGAGCTTAGCTCAATTCGGGCCAACTTCAGGGAGCCCTGCTCAACTTGGAACCACATCGGGGAGCCCTACTCAACTCAATATCCATTATGCGAAGAAAAGACAAATCTAGTATTTTTTCCAAATGTCTCATCATCAAATCATGTCTCATCTCTGCTCAATGCAAGAAGAAGAATCTCCACAGGGGAGCGCACAACTACCACCCTATATAACTGCCATCGGGGAGCCAATGCTACTACTTGGAAATCATTACCATCGGGGAGCTATAGCTACCACTCGAAACTAAAGACAATGGGCGAGATCAAACCTACCCCAATGCGTAGTGATCACACTCTATCCCAAAGTCCTTGACAATAACTGAGATCAACTTACTGAAGGTAAGAATCACACTCTACCCTATTGTCCCTGATCTTCCCATCTTGACCTCTGAGAGTCAGATGGTGGAACACCTGCATCCACCAACTTGGGCGAGATCCATCTACTGCAGTGGGTAGGGATGACACTGTATCCCAACCCCCTCAACCCATTGGCTAGATGGGAGAGGTTATCACACAGAGTGGGCAGGATGCTAACTGGGGCATACTTTGACTAGGGGAGATCCCATGTCTCAATACCCTGTTGGTTAGAGGTCTCTCATCCCCAGGAGCCCTATAGCTCCATTCCTCACCATGCGAGCTCAACCAAGGGGGAGGAGCGCTGCTCTGTGTTCTCAATCAACCTAGATCCTTATCCAAAAGGGTCATATTCATCGATTCATGCTGCTCTCTGAAAAACAAATCAAATTGCTCATATCCGGTATCGGCTCGAACAACTTACTAAAGCATACTACCAAGAGCAACAATTCTTTGTTTTCCTGTTCATATAGGACGTCAAGTGTCAAAACAAAAATATATATCATAAAGAAAAGAATATTATATTCACCTTTTCTCCCTCTTATGTAGGGAGGCAGCAATCACAAGCCTAAGCTCGTCTCATACGACAACATTATGTCTTTGTCTTATCTATGACGAGACTCTGTCTAACTTTAGAGGGCATACAAAGATCCATCAGTAACAATATGCCATAAAAAAGCATTTCTATATGAGAGGTGGATCGAGTCCTGCCATCAAACAACTGTTAGCTCATTAAAGACGTATCATTCACAATGTCAGATGTTCAATGATTCATGTCCACAAGATATTTTTCATTCTGTAATCATAGGACTTCTAATTATCCGTCGTAAATAAATAGTAAGTGTTGGGATCTCATCAAGGGTTTCTCCCTCTGAATGGGAAGCCTCTTCAATCATCATCAATCAAGACATCAACTTGTATCTCATGTATAGACAAAACTGTCAGATCACGTAGACAAAATATATTAGGTTCTCATATATAAGTCAACAGAAACTGTTTCACTATCACATATGAGCAAGCCATCAAACATTCATCAAGGGTTAGTGTCATATAATTAGGGCAGCTGACAAGAGTAACATCACTTCTTTTTCATATTACACAAACATTTTTCATCAGAGTACTAACACCATCAAGTTAGGGCATCCATTTGTTACATTGTCAAATTCACTATGATGTTTAAGAAGATAGTAGATCAACCACCCTATTGCCATCAAGGTTACCCTATTCAGTACAAGCATAGACAACAATATCAAGTTATGGCATATCAAAGTCAATGTTTCTGGCCTTAGACAAAATCGTGATATCCAACAAGGTCATATGTTAGGTCAAATACTTGCGAATTATTAGAGAGATCATATTAACTGTTACTAGTATATCACTTGTAGCAAAAGTTCAACTTATGCATGTATGTGACAGGCAAGCATAAATCAAGTCATCTATGAGGGCGATCTTCTTGTCATACATTAATTTGCCATCAACATTGCAACTAAATCTGTACATACCTTATAACATTCAGATACCTTTATCAGCAAATGTAAAGCTTGCATACTGCCCTAGCTTCCTTCCCTGCACCAACTTCTTCTAGTACTAGCTTGTCTCTTCCTGGACTAACTTACGTTTCCTGTATCATTTAGTAACTTGATGAACCTCAAGAAGGATCTGCTTATCATATCTACATCAGGAAGGTAAAAGGTGAATACTTAAACATGCAGAAAGGATAAGTAATAATCTATCTAAATAACAAGAGCAGTGTCATAAGGAGATAATAAAGGTTTAGAAGCACTTATCTTTAACAAGAGGTGATCAACTCCCTTTTGAACCAAACTTCAAGAATCATTATTGTCCATCATCCATATGTCAATGTTGCCTGAGACTAGCCCATCTTGTATTGAAACCATTTTTATTTTATTTGTTCTCTGAAGGTGACTATCACAAGGGTCATGATGCAGGGCTACCATCACTAGGCACATATTGCCAAACGTTATTACCATATGCCATCATTGAAGGATATACTCTTGCATCATTTGTCTTCAAGACACATGCCAATAATAAAGTTATATCAAAGATACAACCACTGTAGCTTACTGTTACACGAAACCATTCTAGGTCTGCCAAATCAATGCCATGCTTTATGGATACTTCAACTTAGAGTCAAGATGTATTAGATGTTCACATGGATTATTGTAACAAGTCATTGTTACAGGACATACTTGTAAGCTATCGTATGGCAACTTCTATAACACTGTTGTATAGTAAGTCACATATGGTAACAGACCCAACATAACTACAATAATCGTATATATGAGTTCAAGTATTCCTTGCAACTTGCAATATCTTGGCATAGCTAGATAAAGTAGGATCTTGGATCAGAAGGTAACTTATGTGCCAAAAACTCAGACAGGTTGCCAAATTTACCAAGGTAATTATTTTGAAGAAGAAGAATGCCATCAGCTCCCTTTCAGAACTTTTTCTGGACATTTCTTCAAAAGAAAAATGATGTTAGCCAATAACATATGTATAAATCAAAAGAGAAAAGACTAGGGTACTTATCTGAATAGAGAAGGAATCAATCGACTCCCTCTTACACATATAACATGTGTATGGGCTGCCAAAATTACAGTTTCCAGATGCTTCCAATGATCACATTGTTTCTTATTGGAGACCAACCCAATTAGGGTTTCTTAAAACAATTACTGATCATACCCTATTACAAATTAAGACAACTTCTTGAACATTCCTTCCAAGTCTTGCTGGAATGAGGTTGCCAAGGGTTTCTTTCAAATGCTAGCAATTTTTTTTTTTTTTTGATGATGATGGTCCACTCCGATATGGAAGGGTCCACTCCGATATGGAAGGAAAGCAGTGATCTCTTTCTTACGAATCCGCTGGCGAGCATGTGGAACTCTATTACAGACTCTTTAACTGCTGGCGGTATCCATCGATATGGTTCAACTGATCAACTCCAATGGACTGTTTGCGGTTTTAGGTGTCCTGTGACTGTCCGCGATATTTATTCATTCCTGTGCATGGACAGATTTCCATACTCTCTTCCGACATTCCCATATATATTCTGGAAGGCATCATGTCCTCCCAAATATATACATTTTGCATGGCTGGTTTTTTATAACAAAAATCTTACATGGGAAAATCTACGCAAGCGCTCATGGCATGGGCCCAGCAGATGCCGTCTGTGTGGAAATGAAGAAGAGACCAACCTACACCTGTTCATCAAATGCTCATCCTCTCTCCGAATCTGGTATGTTCTGGCCCACAATTTTGGCTTTCCTCTAACAGATTTTGATTCCATTAGTGCAGCTATCTTATGGTGGAGCAGACAGAATGGTAATAGACGCTTCCTCATATTGCTATATTTATGGATGGTCTGGAAGTGGTGGAACGATATCATCTTCAATGACCTTCATATGCCAAATACTCTCATCATCGATAGTATCATGACCCTATGGCACTCGTTATATGGATCCAATTGAGGACTCCATCCTTCTGCCAATATGCATTTGAAATTTTGAATATCTCAACCTATCCACACATACTATATTTATCTGAATATCTTTCTTGCATATTTTGATATACATATGTCCATCTGAATATATGATATATCCACACATTTCACATATATGTACATGAGCTACACAGCATCTGAACTATATTTTCTCAATATAATATTATGCTTTTTTTCTTCTGAAAAAAACGTCCACTGAGACCAAATTGGTCTATTGGACCTTCATCATCGATGTCATCTTCATCTCTTCCACACTTCTTGATCCATCATCGATGTCTTCATGGGGGTGATCTTTAATGACTTTTCTTCATCCAAGCTTCTATACCATGTTGATTTTTCTCTTAGAGCTTCAATGTTCTTTGCTTTGGGTAATTGCATTTCTTCAATTTCATATTCTATTCACCCCATAATGTTTATACATTGTTACAATTATATATAGAAAGAATAATGACATCAACATAGTAGGGGAACATAAAAGATTACAAGAAGAAAAACATGCACAAAGAGGACACCGAGATTTGGTTAGAGACCAGGGCAAAACCCCACAAGGGGGAAACCCTTCCAAATTCTTCTTCTTCTATTAAATTGTCATCAATTGTTCAATGGAGAGATACAAAGTACAAAAAGAAAACGGGCTTCTCATGGCTTATACTTGATTTGTTCACAGATTAGCTTGTGAACAAGTCTTATCAATGGAACAACCATGTGATAGTAAAATCAATAACCTGCCATATTAGAAATTAGGGCTGAAACAAATAGTTTCAATAACTGCTTCTGTTCTGGAGTGCCAAAATTTAATCCCGAGAGCAATACCAGAATTGTCTCATCTCTTCATATATAATGATTAGGGTCCTTGTGATGCCATACAATGGTAGTGCCATGTAATACAAACTGTAATGCGCACTTGCAAACACAACTTTGAATGCCATTGCCAAACATATCTATGATGTGAGACCCAAACTGTTGTGATCATGTGAGAGCCATTTGTATCATACATATCTGTAATGCAGGAGCCATACATATCATACATATCTGAGATACACGAATGTAACTGTGATGCAAGAGCGAAACTATATTCCATACATATCTGGAGCAAAGAGCGATAAGACTGTAATCATATGTGCGAGAGTCCTGAATTTATTACAGTGAGACAAAGTGCAAGATCGCATGCCATAACAGTCACACCCAATTGAGATTAATGAGATTCTACAGAGATGCGAGTTCATGCCAATACAACGATGTCTTACTTGAAAAAGTCAGACCTGTAGCCTCGGGTATGTGAGAATGATGCCTTACCATAGAGGGGTACTGTGCCACATGTCATGCGAGAGACAAAAATACCTGGCCATGTGAACTTTAGAACAAAGACTACTATACGATTTGACTTTGGAAGAGAATGATGCTATGGACTATGTAAAGGGAAGAGTGGTGGAGCCTCCTTCAAATGCACTTGCTGCTGCAAAGACAAAGTACAAACAAGGTGAGGCCAAAGCTAAGAAAATTATTGTAGACTGCATTCAAAAGAATTTGGTTGCCTATATTTCTGATTTGGAAACATCTAAGGAGATGTATGATAAGTTGGTTGGGATGTTCAAAGAAAACAATGTAAATCAAATCCTCTTTCTCAAGAACAAGTTGAAGGACATCAAGATGGATAAAGGAGAGTATATTCAATCCTACTTCACGAGGATCACTGAAATCAAGAATGATCTTCTATCTATTGGAGAAGTTGTTGGTGGCAAGGAGCTCACTCTTATTGCACTTGGAGGTCTTACAAGAGCATGGGATGTGTTTAACAACACCATCCTCAACAATGACAGGATTCTGGGTTTTGATGAATTATTGGCTAGATGCACTCAAGAAGAAATAAGGATGATGGAGAGAGATAAGCCCTCGAATGGAAATGATCCTACTGCTTTTTCCGCTCATGCTAAGAGGAAGAACAATGTTGGTCCAAGGAAACAAGGTCAAGGATTTAAGTCGGGTTTCAAAGAAGGAAGAAAAGGAAGATGTTACAATTGCAACAGGTTTGGCCACTATACTAGAGAGTGTCCTCACAAGAAGGATACTCCAAGGGATAATGACAACAACAACCACAACAACTACAAAGGCAATGGCAATTAAAGGGACAACAAGTTCAACAATAAAGGAAAGAGGAATGCTCCCGCTATTCGATATGGAAATGGTCGACCTCCCAAAAGATCAAGAACTTCCAGGTATGAGGAAAGTAATGTTGTAGAAAAACAAAATGAATTCTATCTTATTTCCACTTTATCTACTGCCTCTCCTTCGGATGCACTGGATTAATGGTTGATTGGTAGTGGAGCCTCAAGGCACTTCACTGAGTACAAAGAGGCCCTCTCAAATTTGGTTGAAAAAAGACTAACTTGGAAATCATACTTGGAGACAATACCACCTATCTTGTGAAAGGAATAGGTATTGTCACTCTTCACTTGAATTAAGGTCAAACCATTCATCTACAAGAAGTATTTATTGTATGTGCCCGATTTGAAGAAGAACCTGGTATCTATTTCTGCGATGGAAGACAAAAGGCTTCAAGGTAGCATTCACTGATGGAAAGGTACGTCTTTGGCAAATAAACCCTAAAGATGCATTTACACTTGGATTTAGGGTTGATGGTCTTTATCAAGTTGGAGGAAGTCCTTTGAGAGCCATGTCTTGTGACACTTCTCTTCAATCCGAATTATGGCACCAAAGATTTGCCCACCTTCATTACAAAGCCTTACCTAGGGTAAGGAACCTGATTTCAACATGAATCGTGAAGGTGTTTGTCAGGGTTGTGCAACTGGGAAACTTACAAGGGGACTATTTCCTTCAAGTGAAAGTCAAACTTCTAATATTCTTCAACTGGTCCATTCTGACCTATCTGGTATGTTGATGTTACAAGGATACTTGTATTATGCTATCTTTGTGGATGATTTCTCTTGCAAAACATGGATTTATTTCTTGAAGAAGAAGGATGAAGTGTTCAAATGGTTATGTAGTTTCAAAGCCTTGGTGGAGAATCAAACAGGGAAGAAGATCAAAATATTAATGACCGACAATGGAATCGACTGTGAATCAAATGAATTCAACTACTTTTGCAGAGAGGATGACATTAAAGGGAGACAACTGTTGCATACACTCTTGAGCAAAATGGAGTTGCTGAAAGAAAGAATTGAATGATCATGGAAGCCACCCGTGCCATGCTTCATGATCTAGGTTTATCGAAGTTCTTATGGGGAGAAGCTGCAAATACTGGCGTATATGTTCAAAATAGGTGTCCACATCAAGCATTGAATTTTAAGACATCCGTTGAGGTTTTCACTGGTAAGAAACTTGATGTTTCTCATTTTAGAATATTTGGTTGTCCCGTATATTTTCATGTGCCTAAAGAAAAGAGAAACAAGTTGGGAGCATGCAGGAAGAGAGGAAAATTTGTGGGCTACAATAAAAATTCAAAGGCATACAAAATCTATGTGCTTGGTCAACGAGATGAGGAAAAATGTCATGATGTTACATTTGATGAAGGCACTGCTTTTGGGAAAGCCAAAGATCTCCCCATTCAAAGAAAATGGAATGGTGATGCGACATGAAAGCAAGATGATCCTCTGTTCGATGATCCTATGCCTGATGTTGAAGGCCCAATGGATTCCATTGATCCACCTCCTGGTGGTCCCTCTTCCTCAAGAAAAAGACCTTTGTGGCTCAAAGACACTCTCGAAGATGCTGAAAAGCATATTGCGCCAAGAGGGACATTTCGTGAAAGTAAAGAAGCCAAACAAGTATCAAGGGTACCTTGCTGCCGTGAGTACTATCGTTCAATTTGATCTTTGTACGTTTGAAGAAGCTATAAAACACCAAGTATGGAAGGATGCCATGAATGAAGAGTACGTATCCATCATGAAGAATGATGTTTGGGATGTGGTTCTTAGACCCAAGGACAATTCTGTGGTCACTTCTAAATGGCTTTACAAAATCAAACATGGATCTAATGGGAGTGTTGAAAAGTACAAGGCGAGGTTCGTTGCTCGAGGCTTCTCTCAAAAGGAAGGAGTGGACTATGATGAGATATTTGCACAAGTTGCCCGATATACCACTATCCGTTCGATTATTGCTCTTGCTGCCTCTCAAGGTGGAGCCTACACCAAATGGATGTGAAGACTGCTTTCTTGCATGGCTCGCTTAAGGGGGGAGTTTACTTGTAACGACCTGAGGGGTTCGAAGTATAGGATCGAAGGGCACACGTATGCAGATTGAAGAAATCCCTCTATGGGTTGAAGCAAGACCCTAGGGCTTCGTATGAGAGGATTGATAGCTATCTTATGAAGCTGCGATTTACAAGGAGTGAAGCTGACCCTAACCTATATTTCAAGGTTGAAAATGACATGCCTCTTATTCTGGTCCTTTATGTGGATGATCTCTTTCTGACAGGTGCAGACCCTCTCATTTATCAATGCAAGTGGGACTTGGCTTCCGAGTTCGAGATGAAGGACCTAGGATTGATGCAGTAGTTCCTAGGCCTAGAGTTATGGTAAAATCTAGGTTAGATTTTCCTTTCCCAAGTAAAATACATTGTGAAGTTGCTCGAGAGATGTGGGATGGTGGATTGCAAGTCCGTGTCTACTCCGATGGAACTCAACTTCAAGAAGCTATGTGGAAGTGCTGCTGGGCTTGAATTGGCAAATCCCTCCAAATATATATAACTTGTGGGGGCCTTGATGTTCTTGGTAAACTCCTGTCCTGACATATGCTTCGCTGTGAATATGTTGAGTCAATTTATGGTCGAGCCTCATCACAGACATTGGATTGCTGCTAAGAATCTTTTGAGATATCTCTGGGGCACATTCTACTATGGACTGAGATATATTGCCGGGAATTTGAGGCTGCATGGATATATGGATGCTGAATGGGCTGGGAGTGTGGTGGATCGTTAGGGCACGTCTGGATGTTGCTTCTCATTAGGATTTACTTCAATTTCTTGGATGAGCAAAAAGTAGAAACCAGTTGCACTAAGCACCGCCGAGGCTGAATACATTGTAGCTAGTAAGGCTTGTGAAGCTGCTTGGTTGAGGAAGCTCTTCAGTGAGCTATTTGATCACATGTTAGATACCATTGTAATTGTCTGCAACAACCATAGTGGGATTCACCTTTCAAAGAATCCTGTGTTCCACGACCTCTCCAAGCACATTGATATCAGGTACCACTATATTTGGGGTATGGTACAATGGGGAGCAATAAGGCTCCAACACATTAGGACTAATGAGCAGGTCATAGATACCCTCACGAAGCCTTTGGGGAAGGTCAAATTCTTAATCTTCCGAGAGAGACTTGGAGTCTTGGAAAGACCTTCCCATGAGGGTCCTGCTTGAGTTGGACACTGAGCTTTGGGAGCTCCTGGGGGCTTGGGGTACTTCTTGGAGCTATGAGCTATAGGGTGAGTGGTTCACCTTCCCCTATGTGGTACGCTGTGTACAGGGTGAGTGGTTCACCTTCCTATGCGATAACCCATGGTGACATGTGTGTAGGGTGAGTGGTTCACCTTCCCCTACGAGACACGTGTGTAGGGTGAGTGGTTCACCTTCCCCTACGATTGACATATGCATAGGATGAATCGTTCACCTTCTCCTGCTGATGCTCCAACATACATCCTACCCATGTAGTTCGGGACTCATGGGAAGTACAACTCATCTAGCCAATGAGTTGGGAAACGTGGACAGGGATCATAGCTCTACTGATGGATGCCTCGTGTACTGCCCTATGTCAAGGATGCATGGTGTTCAACAACTTGATCTGGGATCATTTGAGGTTCTACCTCTGGGTTGACTTTTGTCAGTGGAGGGTGGTAAGGTCTTGTGAGTCACTCGATCTATTCTTCTTCATCAATACTTCATGGTTCAACAGAGCAGAGATGAGATGACAAAGATGATGCTTGATGACAGGATGACATGATGATCGATGATGACAAATTGATTGGCAGGTGGAATTCTCCCTAGTTTAGAGGGAGTGTTAAAATTGGCAATTAGGGCCAAATTCTACCTTGGGACAACTCATTTGATGGAGATGATTGCATTAGATTCCTCTTTTCGAGAGGACCAAGTTTGATACAAAGATAATCTCATTTGGACAAGCAAAAGTGTGATTTTGAATTTATGCCCACACGTGTAGATTGTTTAGGTCGGCCACATCATCATGTAGGCTTATGAAGCCCAATGGATGTGTCTCCTCACCCACCACGAATTGTATAATTACAAGAGACCTCACATCTCATTTGGCATCATCATCACTCACATTCTTCTCTCTCTTCATCTGATTGGTTCGTACAACTATTGGGTAGCTTCTTTCTCTCACACGTGTAGCAAGGAGGATGAGTTTTTGGGGCAAAATTGCAGACCGAAATTTCAGAGTTTTGTGAAAGGTTTGGCTAGCGTTGATAGAGGGCTTGTTGACCAAGTTTGACTGCGTTTTTGGGGTCAAAAGTTTTATCTTTTTAGGCCGTATTTTTGGGCATAGAAATCAGGGAATTGTGGAAATTTTGACCAGCGTTGACTTCAGGGTTGATTGCAGTTTGACAACATAAAATTTACAGTAGTTTCTCTCTCCTTTGACTGAGTTTGATTGAGTTGTTTTGGGCTAACTTTGACCTCTTGATCAGGCCGAGTTTGACTGAGGAAGACAATGTTGCTTTGAGGATGATTTGCTACTATTTTGACTAGTGTTGACTTTTGGTTATGTTGAAGTTTGACTACATAAATTTATAGGGTTGTTTTGATTTTAAATTGGGCAAGTCAATTTGACTTTTGTACTCTCTCTGCTGAACTTTTGATATAATAATAAGAAGAATTGATCAAAGGGTTTTCCCCACATTGGGGTTTTTCCTTGGCATCTGCCAAATCTGGTAATTGTGATTGCTATTGAAATTGGAAATTGTTATTGGGCTAAGGAACATTGAAGTAAATTGTGCTAAGTTTAGAACATACCATTGTTAACTAAAATTGACAGATTTTCATAACAAAGATTATACATGAGAAGCGAACTTCATATCATGCTAAGACAATTGCGAAAATTAGAGAACTGAGCCACTGTGCCATAAGAGCCAAGTGCAGACAAATACCAAACGAAAACCTTGAGCCAATGCGTAGATCGAAGATTCTTAAATTGATTTTTGCTTTCCGAACTCTGTGTTGATTGAGGATCAACATAATGGCCTACAATTGTTTGCCATAGGCGAAGGGTCGTAACCCTTGGATGGGATGACCTTGATGCCGACCTCCCAATTTCAAATTTGAATTTCGAAAATAAATAATTTCCCTCCAATAACCTTAAGCCAACTTGGGATATTAAGATTAGGAGATAATTAGTACTTTAACAAAATGCAAATTTATGCCAATTAATTATAAATTACATTTTATGAAATTCTTCCCGAAGCTGCCCCATAATTTAACAGAAAGAACTTACATCACTTGAAGATTCAACCATTATGAAATTGTTTGATACTTACTTGAATATCAAGATTCCTTTTGATGATGTCTCCAACCTACTTGATGCCTTCACTATTCTGGAGACTTCCTTGAAAGATGTTTCATGGGATTCTTCCACCAACAACTTTCCAAATAGATTTCTTGTTGTGAGATCAATACCCTACTTGCACGATTAATGTAATCTTGATCTTCTTCAATGTAGAAACATTAGATCAGAAGGTCTTCCACCAACGAACCCTCAACTAGATTCCTTCAAAAGATAATCTTCCTTGTAGTCTTCTTCTTCAAGCTTTAAGAGTTTCCTGTTTCCCTTCCCCTTGACAAGTAACTTCTTCTAGTGTCCTTTCAGTTGCCCTTCTTGCTCACCTTAGCTCTGATACCATATTAGAAAATGTTAAGTGGCATCTTATTGAATTTATTTTCTTAACCTTGACACTTGCTTGTGAGTCTTTAGTTGTCTTCTTTGAGTTCTTTACTTATATCTTTTTGTCAAAAAATATCAGGAAATAGCAACAACAAAAGAGGACACAGATATAGGCTCTCAGCCAAGGAAAAACCCCTCTAAGGGGAAAATTCAGAAACTCTTCTCTTCTTAGAATCTGCTTCAAATAAGATACAATGACCCAATCCCTAGACCAAGTCCTTCTCTCAATACCAAGTTAGCGCTTCCTCAAGTCCTTCCTTGAACTTGCACCAAACTGCTTCTTCCTTGCAACTTCGACTTCCCAGCTACTGCTACTCGACCTGCAACTTCGACTTCCTAGCTACTGCTACTCGACCTGCAACTTCGACCCTGCCACTTCATCCTTGTAGCTTCTTGGAAACCCTAATACAACCTCCCTTTGAAACCTACTTAGAGAGCAAGACAACTCTGCCAAGGTCAACGAGGTCTAGACAAAGCTTTTCCCTCTTCCAGCTATAGATTTTGTACTTCGTCCTCTTGCTACGTGATCCTGTAATTTCGGCTTGCTATTGTAGTCCAAAAACCCTAGAAATTTGCATTTGTGAGAGAGATAGAGCCCAAAAACAAGAAGTTGCGTCCTCCCAACTTCTCCTAGATCCTCGCTCTCCTTGTTGTAGCTTCCCAACTCCAAATGAGGTGGAATTGATTCCTTTTATAGCCTTCTCAAGGGGTCGAATTCCATCCTTTAGGTTGGCTGACTTGAGGATCCCAGGGCCGACTTGTACTCTTGGAGATTCCAAGACATTCTAGACTCAAAAATAATTCTTTTTATAATTTCAATTGCAGGGAAGAGTCTTATAAACATGATGTTGACTCCTTTGACGCATGACAATAAATCCTATGACCTAACAAACCTAAAAACATGAAGAACGTGCTTTTACTTAAAAGACCATCAATAATGAACATGAAACCCATGCTTTGATAATAATATTTTTTTTTCTTGTTTTTTTGTAAAGGATACATATTGAAATGAGTACAACAATTATGAAGACCAAAACCACTTACATTTCTCAACACACTGGCCTTTGGAAGACTTGTTTTTCCTCCTAGAAATAATCTTGGCCTCTACTCCTGCGAATTTATGGAGCAACTCAGCCTCCTTCTAAAGCTCATGGTCTCATTGGAAAAACTCGGCCTCGTGCAGAACATAACTGATAGCGAAATTCTCTGGAAAATTTCTCTCAATCACTGTTGTTGAACCCTCCTGATGTTTCACTGAAAATCACCCATTCGATGTGTCTCCAAAGCTGCCTATTGATTCCCTTTATAATCTCTCATTCACAAATGAATGACTACGATTAGAAGTTCACTTGATCCAATCGATGGCTAAGATCATTTTAGAAACTTTCCACAACCTTCTAGAGGTAAATCAATCTTATCCCAACTAATATCAATTAATTATCCACTTTCCCTAATTTTAGATTTAGGAATATTTAACAATCACTAATTTTAGATTTAAGAAATATTTAAAAATCATTAATTGACATAATTAAGATAGTTTCCCTAGGTGAAACTTAGGAAAAATTACATGTGCTTGAAAATAATTAAATCCTTTGTGTTCCTAGCCTCAATGTCACCTCTTAAGGCTAGAATGCCTGTCTGAGCTACAATATTTAACACTGAGCATTGTACAACTAATTGGAATATTGGTATCTTTTACATAAGGAGATGAGTTCATCCATTGCTGCAGAACTTGCATAATCTCCTCTGATGTCTCCTTGGTGTTTGATCCTACATGCATAATTGCATTTTTAACAGATTTTGAAGGACTGTTTGCCGTATCCATCCACTCTCGCCCAGCTGCATCACTGCCTCCACTAGCTGGTGGAGAAGTATATGACAATAAGCAAGTAAGCTCTTGATCTGGAATCTTGCCTTCAAATTGATGGCTCCATAGACCAATTGTATCAGTATTCCAGTCAAAGAACCCTTGTAAAAGCTGTGTTGAACTGGAATTTGAAATACCATGTCCACCATTATGATTTCTATTGATTTTAACCTACTAAGTGAACATGACAGTGCACTGGATTGGATATGCTCAACAGGCATGATGGTAAATCAATATAAGCAAGGCTATGACGTAAGACAGAAGAGGGCTGGTTGGATCATGAGAATGAGGAGACACGATTAGCTTTACGCAATATGGAGCCATATAAGGATGCGTAGAGATGAGTTATTCATAATAGCTTTTTTCTAATTTTATAAGGACAAAACACTCACAAATCCCTTCATAGTCCAAAGTATTAGATATGAAAACCACTCTATTGATGTGTGGCAGCTGCATGTTAATTATGGGATTCCAAAACAAATTCATTAAATCAGTTCCAATTGCTCTGTATCTACTTTTAATGTACAACAAGGCTTTGATATTCTTATTATCGTGACTGTATAATAAGCCTTAAAAGAAAGTCACAGTAGTGTCTTGTTTTGATATTCTTATTATCGTGACTGTATAATAAGCCTTAAAAGAAAGTCACAATAAAGCCTTGTTCAAAAGCTAAAATATTTCAATGATATATTATTTTGGACTTTGGAAAAGGTACCTAATATGAGGAGTTTACCGAGGTCTGGAAAGTTATGATGAGGCCTTGCTCTACACCTTTGAGAAAGAGGGACAACTTTGTGCTTTGACAAAATCTTGCCCTAGGACGGATGGTCATATTATCAGATAAGCCGATAACTTCAATCATCGAAGGATGGACAGATTTTACTAGTCACCAATTCACTGAAGAAGATAAGGTATGACCAGATGCGAGATTATATGCCAGAAAAGATATGTATGACCAGATGTGAGATTAGATGCAAGATTAAGTTGAGATAGAGGGAAGAACCTGTGAGCAAAGATTGGCACATAGCGTAATTTCATTAATATAGCCCATCACAGAGTGTAATTTCATCAATATCAACCGTTAGTTGTTTAGAATGTTTTCACTTCAAATCCACTTGTCAATGTGCAATTTAAGCAAGTGCATTTGAAACTACAACCCCATTTATCAGTTAAATAGTCATAGGAGAAGTTAAGACAGTAAACTCTCTGAGGTTGTATGTCCAGGCAGTCCCTTTGCCTAAAGGGACAGCGAGATTACTTGTGCTAGTCAGCTTTAAAGCACAGTCTTGTAGAATTGGACAGCTCCTTGTTACTAGAGGGTCATGATTTAGGAGGCAAGATACTCATAAGATATGCTGGAAAATTCTAGTTCAATTTATCCTTTTTTATGATTGATTGCATTTCATGCACAGATTATTTCAGTTGTACTCTGAAAGTTAAACTTTAGTAGAAGTCTGGAAATATTTGGTTCCGATAGAGAAAATCGGCTTTACTGCAACTTTGCAGGAGTTGAGCCATTATAAGTTGTAACAAGCATTTCATGGCCATCTCCATTATAGTAGGAATAAATCTGATTTACTTTCAGGCAGTTGATTTAATCTGCATATATTAAGTCTGGACATGAGATGCTAGGACCTGATGAAAAATTCTAGATTAATCTAATTATATATGATTGGAGTTATATCGTGAATAAACTGGGTTAACATTTTTCAAGAGCTCAAAATATTTTTCTTTAAACTTCCTGACGTCTCCAGTGGCATAGACATTTTACTGTTCAATTTAGACAGAGCAACAAAGGAGACGTTCAAGAGAAAAAATAAACTAGTTTATCATTTGCATGGTAAGAGGTGTAGGACACATTTACATCGGTCTGAATTGAATGCGATGGAGATATTTCCTGTTGACCCGAATAATGTTTTCCAAATGCCTGATATTACACGCACATGGTAGAGCAAAGATGAAGTTCTATCATTGTGATCAGGGACCGAGATTTAATGTTGTGTCTCTTAGATCCATTCTATTGTCAACCTTTCTTGAAAAAGGTATGAACGGTGGTGCTTTTGCAAACTTATTGCTGCACTTTTAAGCTTTGTTGAGGCTTTCCTCTAAATACTTGAAAGCAAGAAGCTCTCTTCCTCATTCAATGGGTCCTATGTAGTTCTCTTTTATCCATATTTATTTGTAGATTAATGACATTTTAAATGATTGTTGGGGCATCTTTAAAATTTGAATATGGTTCCATTGCATTGTTTGGATACCACATTTTCTGTTGTGTCTTGAAAATTTCTCCAAGTTGTAAGAGATGTTGGAAATAAAAATACTTCTTCTCAATGAGAGTAGTGAAAAGAGAAATCATCATATATTTTTTATGATCTTATGGATGCAGATCAAGAACGGTTGGACTTGAACGTGAAGAAGCTGCAGAGCTTTGTCAAGGATAAAACTTTATCACTTTCAGAGAAAGGTGGTCTATCTGGCACAATAAGTCCACAAGTTCTCAGATCAATGGTAACTTTAAAAGATAATTCTAAGTGATTTAAGACGCTGCATAGTCATGTCAAGGATAAAACCTTTATATAACGTTCAGAGAAAATGGTCTATTTAACACAATAAGTCATGTTCTCTGCGCATTGGTAACTTTAAAAGATAATTCTAATGTGATTACATGGTTTGTGAAGGGAGGGTTCTCTCTAGTTTTTAAATGAGATCATATACTGGTGTATAATGTCTTTGGGTGCGAATGCGAACTTGGCATGCTGTGACACATGTTTAGTTTTCATGGAATTAAAATTGAATGTGAGATGATTTTGGTTGTACATAGGAAAATATAACAATTTTGAATAGTTTTTATTGCAATTAGCTTATTTAAACCTTTAATGCCATCTTTGTATTTGAGCAACTTAGAACTATATTTTTATGAGACATTCTAAGTAATTGGACATAATTAGCATTAATTTTTTCTACAGTTAATGCCAAAGGGAAAGGAAGGTTCATTGTTCATTGCATCTTCCTTGAACTACTATCTATGAAACTTCATTCATGCAGGATGGTGTTTGAGTGAATTCTCTTTGATTTCTTGCATGGCATCATAGGTAGATTTGACTAGCATAGATCCATTTTAACCTTGCATTCATTAAGTATTGAGAGGGAAAAAAGAAAACAACTCAGATGCAAATCGAGGGTTATATGGCTTTATGCTTATTTTATTAATTAATTTTTTGTTATTATGTTGAGGTGTTGTGGATACTAGATATTGATGCCATTTTTTATTCACATTTTATTTATTGGCATCACCCATATACATCTTGGTGCATTCTACACATGCTTCTTAATTGCAAGGCTGCAATGCAACCAATATTCTAATAAATCTCAGCACCATCTTGTTACCAAAAAGAAAAAGATTTTATTTTATTTTATTTTATTTTATTTTATTTTATTTATTTTTTTTATTTTTTATTTTTTTTTTTTTTTTTTTTTTTTTTTTTTTTTAATTAATAATTAATTTATTTATTTTTTCTCTTCGTTATTGAAAATATATTTTGTTAAGATTTTCTTGGTTTGATGTTTAAATTGGGGTTGATGATCCCCCACCAAGGTTTAATTCCCTGGAGAAATTGTTTACTCCTCATCATTGTCTCACTTGTGAAAATTCAACTTTCTAAGTTGTTGGAGCTAGGTGTAAACTTGGACATTTTGATATTGCTAGCTTGAAACATAGCTAGCTAGAATAACAATTGATATTTGTCTTGTCATAAACATTCCTTGAACTTTTTATTTGCTTGATCATTCCTTTTGGAAATGGTAATAGTGTGCCTCATGAAAGTGCTGATTGCAATAGTTAGGGGGACAGTTCCCTCGCAATTGACCTCTTTTGGTTGATTATTTATGACATATTGCTCCAATGGCTAATCAATTGGTTACTATTTGAGATTTATTGCCACCTTTTCTCCTTGATTTCATATTTCATTGACATGATTGGTGGAAGACATGTTTTTAGAGACTAAATAACCTATTGTTAATAGTATTTTTAGCTATTCCATAATTTAATATAAATTGTTTCAATCATCATGACTTTACATGCATAGTTTGGAGAAATGATAGTAATCCCATTGAAAGGCTGGCTATCCTTGGAGGAATATAGAAGACCACCTATCACCATGGGTTGGTTCGTTGTGCAATGCTAAAGTGTGAAAGGGTTTGCTCTTGGCACATAAAAGAAAATGGTATTCTTATGCTCCCCACATAATTCATAAATTGTCTCAACTCCAACTAATTTACATGCATGTTTTAGAGAAAAAAATGCGTTTAAGGGTTCTTAACCTAATTAATATGTCTTTTACAATTGTTATTTTATACCTATTAAGATCACTTAGTAAAACTAGTACACAAAATGTACAACAAAAGAATAATTTTATTAATAAGAATGACGAGGACTTCAATCCTATTTTACAACAATTCAAACTCCAATTTGTACAATAACACTTTATAATTCCTTCATGGCTCTAACCCTAGACGAAGACTCCAATTTTCATCGAACCAAACTCCAACTTGTACTATTCTAAATTCCAACTTGGTCTTCTTGAGGACTCCAATCCTCTCCAATAGTCTAGGCTCCAACCTGATTTTCGATAAGGCTCCAACCTTGTGTGAGGACTCCAATTATCTAGGTGTCCAACCCTCTACTTCAATTATTCAAGGTGGCCTCAAGGCTTCAAAACTTCCAATATATTCTTCAACAAGTCCTGAAAAATATCTCCAAGAATAACTTCAAGATCTGCCTTAGCAAAAAGTCTCCAAAGGGCTAGTTTATCAATGCCAAACCTCAACAAGACTAGTATTTGTCTCGAAGACTCTTCATATATGCACAAATATTCTTCTTTGAAGCTACTTCATTAGGGCTTTAACAATGCTTATTCTTCATAGATAATTCCTTCAAGATTGCATTTGATGGTGCTCCAACATAGCTACTTCAAAGGTGTATGGTTAAAATTGGAAACTAAGGCAAAACTCCATGTGGGTCACCTTATTTATGGACGCTGATATTTTTATTGGATTCCTCTCATCGAGAGGTGTAGGATTGATCTAACGATCATCTGATTACGACATGTATTCATGGAGATAGGAATTTATTTGTGTTGTGACAATTCGTCAAGGTTTGCCAACAACCTAATTACCCCCACTCAACTTCAATGTTGCCCTATAAATAGAGGTGGCTTGCAAGTCATTTTAGACACACCTCTTGTGGTCTCTCTCTCCACTCAATCATGTTTTGGTGGAAGGAGAAGTCAACAAGAGTATACGCTGCGCTAGAGGAGATGCCCTAGCTCCTTAACACTATCATGGAGGACAACCCTTAACTTAGTCATGAAGAAGCCCTAACGTAGCCATGGAAGAAGCCTTAACATTGTCATGGAGATGACCTTAAACGCTGTCATGGAAAAGGCTTAACATAGTCATGGAGGAGAAGACCTAGACACTGTCTAAAGAGACATATTCACTGCCCTAAGACATCTAGACGTAGGCCCTATGGACGTTGTCTTGGAGGAGGATTATCTCATTGAAGAAAAGCACGACGCTGCCCTAAAGGAGGCTCCTACGCAGTCTTAGGAGAGGCTTTAACACAGGGAAGGAGATGCCCTAGGTGCATTTATAAACTCGGATGTGTGGAGCAGAAATACCCTCGGATAAGGACGCAGCAGGGAGTGAAGTCTGGGCTCAATACATTCTTAGAATGGATTTGACTTCTTGTTGACAACCTCAGCATCAATGATACATTAACCTCGTATGACAAGGAACAATATCCTCTCTCGACATACTTGTGATCTGAAGATGGTGTTCTCGGACGAATGGAGCAAAGAAGGCTGATGATAAACTCGACATATGTCTAGGCAACAAACCTGTAGGTGTTGTCTTGTCTCAACATCAAATAGATGGAGCAGAAAGGCCTTAAGACTTGTAACAGTGATCTCCTGAAGATGTTATTACAGTCTCGGCATAGCTACAAACTTGGGTGTAGGATCTCGGTGACTAGGTGCAATCATGGATGGAGCAAAGATCCGTATTACAGAGGACAATTTAGGATGTCCTTCTCGGATGAGGTACAATAAGGTACCTCTGTTACAACATAGTAGTGATGAAGTGCAACACAATGATGAAGTGCACCATAGTGATGAAGTGCAGTGGAATGATGAAGTGCAACGTAGTGATGATGAGTGCAACATAGTGATGAGTGCAACATAGTGATGAAGTGCATCATAGTGATGATGAGTGCAACACAATGATGAAGTGCAGCACAATGATGAAGTGCAACATAGTGATGATGGGTGCAGCATAGTGATGATGGATGAAACATGGTGATGGAATCACCTTGGAGAATTCATTGAAGAATGAGATCTGATAAGTGTGCCTTCGCCGAGTTCAAATTTGCAGTCCATCAGAACTATTGTGTCATCTTCATGGTGAAGATCTCAAATGTTTGATCTTCTATCTTGTCAAGTCAAAGTGTTGACTTCTGATATATATGTACTATCTCTCTCTCCCTCTTTGTTGAATTATTGACAATGAAGAAGATTTGATCAAGGGTTTCCCCACATTGGGGTTTGTCCCTGGCTGACGCCACATCTTGTGTCCTCTTGTCTTGGCTTCTTTTTTGATGTTTATGTTTATGTTCTATCTGCACTTTACTATCGTGCTAATGTGATTGCTAATCTGAAATTGATGTTGAGTTAAATGGAAAAATTGAAGTAAATTGCTCTAAGCATAGAACATACCTAAAATTAACATGGTATCAGCGCTGAGGCGAAGACAAAGCTCAAGCAAGAGTGAAAGAGCAATCACCGAAGACAGTGGGACAAGGTCAAAGGCTCAATGGCTTCCTCATCCCTCTTCCCTGTTGAAGTCAAGCTCCGTAAAAAGGCTAGCATGGATGGAAGATGTCTCTGAATCTGACATTGGAAGAGCAAGAAGTACTGGATTACATGAAGGGTAAAAACCCCGAGCCTCCATCAAATGCACTGGCTGCTACAAAGAACAAGTACACTAAGGGTGGAAAGAAAGGCAGATGCCTTGCTTGCAATGAGTTTGGCCATTATACGAAGGAATGTCCAAATAGAAGGGACACATCACTTGATAATGATAACAATCAATCCAGGGGCATCTTCATTGATCAAAGGAATGACAGGGACAATGGCATAAAGGAAAAAGGAATGTGGGTCATCAACGAAATGGCCGAATCTTCAAGGAAAGCAAGGAACTCCAGGTATGTAGAATCAAATGTTGTTTTTGATAAGCAAAAGGAGTATTATCTTATACTGGCCCTATCCATTACCTCTCCTCCAGACTCTTTGGAAAATTGGTTTATTGATAGTGGTGCCTCAAAGCACTTCACTGGATACAAGGAATCACTCTCTAATTTGATAGAGACAATCGTGAAGATTATTCTTGGAGACGATGCCACCTATCTCGGAAAGGGTGTAGGGAATGTTGCCCTTCAATTGAATCAGGGTAATGGTGCTTTATGTACCTGGTTTCAAGAAGAACCTCGTGTCTATGGAAGACAAAGGTTACAAGGTGGCATTCATCGATGGAAATGTATGTGTTTGAAAAAGGAATTTTCCAGATGCTTTTACTCTTGGGTTCAAGGTTGGAAATTTGTATCAAGTTGCAGGAAGTCCATTGGGGACCATGTCGTGTGACTCATCTCTTCTATGGCACCAGAGGTCTGCCCATCTTCATTATGGGGCCCTACTCAATGTGAGACAGATGGTGACAGGGATGCTTGAATTCAAAGAAGAGCATGAAGTTACATGTCCGAGATGTACCGAAGGAAAATTTACAAGGGGACCATTCCCCTCATGTAATAGCAAGACACAGATGTGGAACAACCCGAGGGGTTCGAGATTCATGATCGGGAGTCTCATGTATGCAGATGGAAGAAATCTCTCTATGATTTAAAGCAAGCACCCCAGGCTTGGTATGAGAGGATTAACAAGCTATCTGATGAAGTTGGGATTAACTATGAGTGAAGACGATCCAAACCATTGCCTTAAGGTTGTAGATGATAGACCTCTCATTCTGGTACCTTATGAGGACGACCTCTTTCTGATAGGTGCAGACCCTCTCATTTGCAAAAGTAAGAGGGAGTTGGATTCCAGATTTGGCATGGTGAATTACAACCCGTGACTTCCCCGATGGAGCTTAACTTTAAAAAGTTATGCAATAGTACTGCCAGACCTGACTTAGGGAAATGCCTCTAAGTTCTGTCAACTCATAATAGCATTGATGTTCTTGGTGAACTCTCATCCATATATATGTTTTGCAGTTAGCATGTTGAGCCATCATATGGCTGAGCCTCATTGGATTGGTGCCAAGAATCTTTTGAGATATCTTCGGGGCATAATCTCTCATGGACTGAGATACACCGCTGGAGTTGTGTGGTTGCTTTCGATGCTAATCGGACAGGCAGTGTGGAGGATCGCAAGAGCACTTATGGGTGCTGGTTTTTCTTCGATATCCTCGATGAGCAGGACGCAGAAGTCAGTGGTTTTGAGAATTGATGAGGCCAGATACATAGTTGTGAGTATGGCCTCCTGTGAAGCTCTCTAGTTGTGGAAGCTCTTATGTGAGCTATTTGAACACGTGCTGGATACCATCATGATCTTCTATGACAACCAGTGGGGATTCGATTGTTGAGGAATCACGTGTTCTATGATCGCTCCAAGCATACAAGACATCAGGTACCACTTTATCTGAGATATGGTACAATGGGGAGCAAGAAGGCTCCATTACTTTGGGACTGATGTGCAGGTCGCTGATATTCAGATGAAGCCCATGGGAAAGGTCTACTTCTTGACTTTTCGATAACAACTAGGAGTCGTGGAGAGACTCTCCCCTGAAATTCTAGTATAATATGGACATTGAGCTCTGGGAGCTTCGGGGGGCTTGGGGGTACTTCTTGGAGCGATGAGCAACCATAGGGTGAGTGGTTCAGTCTTCCCCTAGTTGTCTTCTATGTAGACAGGATGAGTGGTTCATCCTTCTCCTGCCGAGACACAATCATAGGGTGTGGTTCAACGTTCCCCTGCGATACCCTTGGCAGCATGTGGGCAGGATGCGTGGTTCATACTTCTCCTGCCGATACACAATCATAGGGTGAGTGGTTCAAACTTCCCCTAGTGATTTGTGGTGTACATGGTGAGTGGTTCAGCCTTCCCTTGGGATACCCCTGGCAACATGTAGGCAGGATGAATGATTCATCCTTCTCCTGCTGAGACATCCTACCCATATAGTCTGGGACTCATGGGAAGTATCTCTTATCTGGTCAATGAGTAGAGAAATGAGGATAGGGACCATAGTAGTACCGATGGATGCATCGTGTTACTACGTACTCCCTATGCTAGGATGATATTGCTCTGGGATCAATTGGAATTGACTTCGGATCAGTAAAGGTGGTATGATACACTCTCTTTATTGGAACTAATTTTGGATCAGTAAAAGTGGTATGATACACTCTCTTTATTTGGAATTGATTTCAAATTAGTAAGAGTGGTATGAGACACTCTTTATATGGGACTGACTTCGGTTCGATAGAGAATGGTATGATACATTCTCGATCACTTCTTCTTCATAGTTCAGCAGAGCAGAGCAGTGCAGGGCACTGATGGCATAGATAGTACGGATTGACAGATGAATTAGCAGATGGAGTTCTCCCTAGTTGAGAGGGAGTGTTAAAATTGGCAACTAGGGCCAAACTCCACGCGGGTCACCTTATTTATGACAACTGATATTTTTCTTGGATTCCTCTCATCGAGAGGTGTAGGATTGATCTAAAGATCATTTGATTTCGACATGTATTCATGGAGATATGAATTTATTTGTGTTATGTGATAATTCATCAAGGTCAACCAACAACCTAATTACCCCCACTCAACCTCAACGTTGCACTATAAATAGAGGTGTCTTGCAAGTCATTTTAGATGCACCTCTTGTGATCTCTTCCTCTCCACTCATTTGGGTTTTGGTGGAAGGAGAAGTCACCAGGAGTATATGCTGCCCAAGAGAAGATGCCCTAGCTCCTTAACGCTATAATGGAGGACAACCGTTAACTCAGTCATGAATAAGCCCTAACGCAGCCATGGAAGAAGCCTTAATGTTGTCATGGAGATGACCTTAAACGCTCTCATGGAAAAGTCTTAACGCAGTCATGGAGGAGAAGACCTAGACGTTGTCTAAAGAGACCCATTCACTGCCCTAAGACATCTAGATGTAGGCCCTATGGACGTTGTCTTGGAGGAGGATTATCTCATTGAAGAAAATAACCTACGCTACCCTAAAGGAGGCTCCTACACAGTCCTAGGAGAGGCTTTAACGCAGGTAAGGAGATGCCCTAGGTGTACTCATAAACTCAGATGTGTGGAGCATAAACACCCTCAGATAAGGATGCAACAGGGAGTGAAGTCTGGGATCAATACATTCTTGCAATGGATCTAACTTCTTGTTGACAACCTCGACATCAATGATACTGTAGCATAAAAACTTATGCTATAGCGCGAAAAGACTGATAGCTGGTAGGCTTAATTGTTAAAAATACGCACAAGTATTTAAAAATAATATTTATTATTATATAAAAATGTATAAGATGATTGTATGTACAATGAGGACCCTGCTTTTATATTTCAGCAGGTGACCTTTCGTGAATGGGCATGTCTTTTAGACATGCCTTGTCACTTAATTTAATGACCAATTAACCTAAATAATATTTTAATTATTTAATATTTATATTTATTTTATTTAGCTAATTGTTATGAATTATATTCATAACAAATACATTAACCTCGCAAGATAAGGAGCAGTGTCCTCTGTCGACATACTTGTGATCTGAAGATGATATTCTCGGACGAATGGAGCAAAGAACGCTGATGATAATCTTGAGATATGTCTAGGCAACATACCTGTAGGTGCTGTCTTGTTTCAACATCAAACAGATGGAGCAGAAAGGCCTTAAGATCCGTAACAGCAATCTCCTGAAGATGTTATCACAGTCTCGACATAGCTATAGACTTGGGTGTAGGATCTCGGTGACTAGGTGCAATCATGGATGGAGCAAAGATCCGTATTACAGAGGATAGTTTAGGATGTCCTTCTTGGAGGTTGGAAATCTCGGATGAGGTATAGTAAGGTACCTCTGTTACAACATAGTAGTGATGAAGTGCAACACAATGATGATGAGTGCAACACAATGATGAAGTGCAACATAGTGATGATGAGTGCAACACAATGATGAAGTCCAACATAATGATGATGAGTGCAACACAGTGATAAGTGCAGCATAGTGACGAATTGCAACATAGTGATGATGAGTGCAGCGCAGTGATGAAGTGCAACATAGTGATGAAGCACAACATAGTGATGATGGGTGCAACATAATGATGATGGATGCAGCATGCTGATTGAATCACCTTGGAGAATCCGTTGAAGAATGAGATTTGATAAGTGTGCCTTCACCTGAGTTCAGATTTGCAGTCCTTGTCATCAGAACTATTGCGTCATCTTCATGGTGAACATCTCAGATGTCTGATCTTTTATCTCTTCAAGTCAACGTGTTGACTTCTGATATATATGTACTATCTCTCTCTCCCTCTTTGCTGAACTATTGACAATGAAGAAGATTTGATCAAGAGTTTCCCCACATTGGGGTTTGTCCTTGGCTGGCGCCACATCTTCTGTCCTCTTGTCTTGGCTTGTTTTATGATGTTTATGTTTATGTTCTATCTGCACTTTACTATCATGTTGATGTGATTGCTAATTTGGAATTGATATTGAGCTAAATGGAAAAATTGAAGTAAATTGCTCTAAGCATAGAACGTACCTAAAACTAACATGTACAATATGTCTTCTCCAAACAAGTCTTCAAGTATTTTTCAAGGCGTGCTCCAAGCTTCAACAACTGATCTTCAAAATGGTCTCCGATAAGTTGCTTAAGAAGTCTTTCAACAAGTCAACAATGCTCTAACAAGTTATCTTCAAATTGTCTATAAGGGGTGCCTCCAAAGTATGCTTCAAAGATTATTACAAGCTCTGCTTCAAGGCTTATCTCAATTCATAGGCTTCTTCAAGTGTTGGACCATAATTTGCTTCAAGAGCTTAATTCAAAAGTGTGCTTCAATTCTCCACTCCTAAGGGCTTGCTCAAACGATGCTACAATTTTGCTACAATTCAACTGTCAACCCAATAGATGTTGCAAGTTTACTACAATTCAACTATCAATCCAATAGGTGATCCAAGTTTGCTACAATTCAACTGTCAACCTAATAGGTGCTCCAAGTTTGCAACAAATAAGTCTCCAATCAATTCTTTTGGAAGCTACTTCAACAAGAGTCTTATGTTTCCAAGTGATGTATTCAATGGTTTTTTCTGAGTATCAATAGGGCCTCCAGCGAGTCCTCAAGAAATAGTCTATGAACCAACTCCAAATAGGAATTCAAGCTCTATAACAGAGGTGAGAAGATCTGCTCCAAAATGGTTTTAGGGGGCTACTACATAAATGTCTCCAAGTCTACTCAAATATATGACTTTAAGTCTGCTCATATATACCTCAAGACACTGCCCTAAGTTTGTACAATAGATCAACCTCAACCAGTTTAAAGTCTTCTTCAAGATACTCTTCAAAGTTTGTCTTCAAATGATGCTCAAAGTACTTGATTTCAAGACTTCAATCAATGCCCAACACACTGATGCCAAGGACTGTCAAAGGTTTCTTCAATTCTGTCTCCAAACAATGATGAGGTCTTTACAATTTTGAAAGTCTTCAAGCCACAAGTTGTGTTATGCAATCTTCTAAAAGAAAAGAAGAAAATATAGATCAACGACTTAAAAATTTTCCTCTTCAAGTGGGAAACCTCTTTTACATTACATAAATGAACAATTCTTGCATGATACAAATGATAAGACCTCCTTGGTATATGTAGGAGTCTAAGGGGTTACAATATAATCAGAATCTACATAACAATAATAATGTAAGTGCATAACTATAACAATAGTGGGCTTCTATGGGGAACATCAATAACAACATGGGGGATACATGGGCACAACAATAACAATATGGGGCTACACTAACAATAACAATAAGGGGAATACACTAGTATTATAGGGACCTAATAGGTTGAAAATGTTATGCCACATGTTTGAAGTTTAATACATCCCACAGGTATGAGCTTCACAGTTCCAAACCTTATTCTCTTGTCACAAGTCCACAATCTCTACAACAAAACTACAGGTCCGAGCTATTGGTCATAGGTCCGCGATTTCTACAACAGAGCTACAAGTGTGAAAATTTTCCAAAGGAGCCACAGGGTTGTCATAGGACCAAAGTGCTATGACTAAGTCTGGAATATTGCCACAGGTCCGAGGTTTTAGGCAAAGGACAGAGTTGTGAAAGAGGGCAATGAAATTGTATTTGAGGATCAAAATTGGTCTACACAAGAGGCGGAGTCATCCTCAACAATCAAAAGTATAGTTCCAAGATCCCAACACAGAAAATGCCAAGAACTATGATCATATATGTCCAACAAAAGTTTGCACCAAATTTCGTCCTCCTTTTTGCTCTTTCTCACCTCAGATTCGAACTTTCTCTATGTGATTGACTGAGTTGCCATGCTAGAATGAGTCCAGTTTGATATTTATACTTGTTCGAGTATGTTGTTAAAAGACACGTCTCTTTGGAGGGAGACGACATATGATTCATAATTAAGCCGACCTTTATAGAAATGCTCTGTGTTTTTTTTAAAGTACCATTAAATATTAGGTGTAACATCATCTATATCACTCAATTCAGATCTCTGTTGGAATGCTTCTTCGCTAGTGGATCTTATACTAGGTAGAACTAAACAATTTAAGTGGGCTTCTCCATTAGTGCAAGTTAGAAACAAATTTTAATTATTATTCCATATATGAAAGTGGACATGGTATGAATCCACATGTTTCTTCTAAAACATCTTGATGGACCCTTGCAAATGAACTTATGCAAATTAGATTATATGGTACAGTTGGGCGATGTATACGAATGAGAACATATTGTAATATTTTCAAAACTAGTAGAAGACTAAATGACACTTTTCTAACATCATCCTTCAAAACACATTTACGCAAAATTGCTGCCATTAGGGTTTCTAGGCATCCATACCAACCATTTCACCTTGTATCAAATATCTATCATACAATGCCCAATAGACATTGGAACGTATTGTAATATAACATAAGAGATATAGTGCATAACTACATAGAGGATAAGAAACGTGGATCAAGCAAAACCTTTGGATATTTGACATTATCATTTCACACAATAGATATATTTTCTTCACGAAAAGGCCATGACTTTTGTAGGGTTGGTTCACTAATGTGGATTGGAATTGTGCTACAATATATCAAGGGGAAAGACATTTCAGAGCAGATCATATCATGATATTCAAAAGAAGATTATATCATTTGGACTCATACTTTCGAGCCATAAAGAGTACACATAGAGTCACTAGTTCCCAGTGCTTAATTAACAAGCTTAGGGCTTCTTCTGTACACATAGGGTTTCATCATATATGTTTTTCATTCATAAACCGAAGGTTTGTTTGATATCAATTATTTAGGGCATGCATAAACAATGCTAGGTCTTGACATCAATGACAACATTATCCAACAATCTCCCCCTTTGTCATTGATGACAATACTTTTATTAATGACGAGATTCCTTATTCTCATCTCCCCCTTTGACATCAATGACAAATTGGGTGCTTTTCTTTACAATATTTTTTCCATCAAGTGTTCCCCTGTCATTTACTCCCTTATCATCATGCTACTCCCCCTGTCGCAATGTTCTTCTTCTTGTCATAGAGCTGCTCCCCCTAACAATATGCATGATCTTGTTCTTTATAATAGGCAAAACCCTTGGTGGAACATAACTTTTGCCTATGATGCCCATATTTTCTCAGGAACAAGGATCAATGCTTTGAGCATTCAAGGCACACTCAAGATGTTCTTTTTATGGTTCAACATGCTTCCTTCTGCAAACTTGTATCTCTTTTTCCATGCTTGGCTGGTAACTTTTCAATCTTGTCTAGGAACCCGATTCAAGTTACAATCATGAGCTATATGTCCAACAGTGTGTAATTTGAAGCATTCAATTTTGGACTTGAATGAGAGAGCATGGTTTATGTTGGTGAACACATTGGAGTATCTCCCTACAATTTTATTTATGGGGAAATGATAGGAGTCCTCATAAATGTCTTTGTTATATGCCCTGCAATCCTTTGCCATGTGCCCAAAATGTGTATAAGAATAACAATAACCAAAAAATATAGTTTGATACTTGGAAAATAAGGATTTCCTTGATACACTTATGACGCTGTACTACCTTGAGATTCTTTGATGATATTCATTGCTATTAATATTTTTGACAACGTCAATATATCTTCTTGGAGCATAGGTTCTTCCAATGTTATTTTGACTGCTTTCCTTCATTCTGCTAGAGTTGGGGCTACACCTTTCAAGCTTCTCCACATTGTTGTTATTTGATGATTTAGGGTTTTCACCATTATTGCTAGAAGCCTCACTTGCATATCCAAGGCTAGCTTTGTCAAGTGGTGATCTTTTATAACTTAGGATATCATCTAAGACTTGAGAACTCTTTAGATTTTTAGATAGCTTATTGACTCCATTTTTCAAGGAAACAATCTCTTCTTCAAGTTTTTCACAGTGTTCTTCTTTCTTTGTCAACTGGATCTTCATTACTTGTTTTGCTCTCTTTGCTTCCTCTAGCTGAACATTTAGGGAGATGACTTCTTCACGTTGACCAATTTTTGCTTCAAATTTAATCAATTCCTCATATTTTTGTTTGAGATGACTAGTCAAAATGCCTTCCCTTCTCTATGCTTCTTCTCTTTGAGTTTTCATGGAGACGACTTCTTCATTTTGTTTCTTCTCAATCTGATGGAATTATTTCTTAAGATTTTTGAGATTCTCATCTCTTTCTCATACTTGATGCTTCCCTTTCCTTTGATAAGGTCATGATCAACATCTTGTACTTGGTTCTTGAGTTCTTCATTTTCCTTTGAGTTTGGCTATTTCTTTAAGGGAAACTATAAGATCTCCTTTGAGGTCTTCTTCATTTTCTTCATCTTCTAGGCCTTCCTTGCTCTTGATGTCTTCAATTTTTCTTTCAGCTGTCTTCTTTGTTTCTAGATTATCTTTGTGCTCTTTTCCACCATATTCTAGATCTGAGGTCATGAGCAAAAGTACTTTTGAGTGAAGATCTTGAAGATCATGTTGACCAATTTTTGCTTCAAATTTACTCAATACCTCATATTTTCTTTTGAGATGACTAGTCAAAATGCCTTACCTTCTCTATGCTTCTTCTAATTGAGTTTTCATGGAGATGACTTCTTCATTTTGTCTCTTCTCAATCTGATGGAATTCTTTCTTAAGCCTTTTGGGTTTCTCATCTCTTTCTTGTACTTGACGCCTTCCTTTCCTTTGACAAGGTCATGATCAAAATCTTGTACTTGCTTCTTGAGTTCTTCATTTTCCTTGGAGTTTGGATATTTCTTTAAGGGAAACTATAATATCTCCTTTGAGGTCTTCTTCATTTTCTTCATCTTCTAGGTCTTCCTTGCTCTTGGTGTCTTCAATTTTGCTTTCAATTGTCTTCTTTGTTTCTAGATTATCTTTGTGCTCTTTGCCACCATATTCTAGATCTGAGGTCATGAGCTAAAGTCCTTTTGAGTGAAGATATTGAAGATCATGTTGACTAATTTTTTCTTCAAATTTACTCAATTCCTCATATTTTTGTTTGAGATGACTAGTCAAAATGCCTTCTTTTCTCTATGCTTCCTCTAATCGAGTTTTCATGGAGATGACTTCTTAATTTTGTCTCTGATCAATCAGATGGAATTCTTTCTTAAGCTTTTTGAGATTCTCATCTCTTTCTTGTACTTGATGCCTTCCTTTCCTTTGACAAGGTCATGACCAAAATTTTGTACTTGCTTCTTGAGTTCTTAATTTTCCTTTGAGTTTGGTTGTTTCTTTAAGGGAAACAATAATATCTACTTTGAGGTCTTCATTTTCTTCATCTTCTTGGTCTTTCTTGCTCTTGGTGTCTTTGATTTTGCTTTCAACTGTCTTCTTTGTTTCTAGATTATCTCTGTGCTCTTTGCCACCATCTTCTAGATTTGAGGTCACGAGCAAAAGTCCTTTTCAGTGAAGATCTTGAAGATTCTCCTAAAGCTCTTTTGTTGATGAACATTCCTCCATTTTTACTTTTATATGATCTGGCAAGCCACTCAAGATCACTTCCATTGCTTTTGTATTCTATTCTTTTGACTTAGCTGTAGTAGCGTTTTCAGTAGTATCCCATTCCCATACTTCACTGCTAAGGGCCATTAAAAAGAACTCCATTCTTGTACTCCATAGTACATAATTTGTTCCATTGAACAATGGTGCTTTGCCAACTTGATCTACATTTGTTTTCATAATTGGGGAGGAGATATTTTCAGAAGCTTTGGAACCTTTCCTTCTTGATTTTTCCATTTGTACTGGCTCTAATACCAATTGTTGGAATACTATGGGGGGTGACTCAATATTTATTTTACAATTGTTATTTTATGTTAGTTAATATCACTTAGTAAAACTAGAACACAAGATGTACAACAAAAAAATAATTTTATTAATAAGAATGACAAGGACTCCAATCCTCTTTTACAACAATTGAAACTCCAATTTTTACAATAACACTTAATAATTCCTCCAGGGCTCCAATCATAGATGAAGACTCTAATCTTCAATCGAACCAGGCTCCAACTTGTACTATACCAAGATCCAACTTGGTCTTCTTGAGGACTCTAATCCTCTCCAATAATTTAGATTCCAACTTGGTTTTCTACAAGGCTCCAACCTTGTGTGAGGACTCCAATTCTCTGCTTCAATTCTTCAAGGTGGCTTCAAGGCTTCCATTATATTCTTCATCAAGTCCTAAAAGATATCTCCAAGAATAACTTCAAGATCTTCCTTAGCAAAAAGTCTCCAAAAGGCTAGTTCATCAATGTAGACTTCAACAAGCTTAGTATGTGTCTCCAAGACTCTTCATATCCGCACAAATAGTCTTCTTTGAAGCTACTTCTTCAAGGATTCAACAATTCTTATTCTTCATAGATAATTCCTTCAAGATTGCATTTGATGGTGCTCCAACACAACTGCTTCATAAGTGTACAATATGTATTCTCCTAAAAAGTCTTCAAGTATTCTTAAAGGGGTGCTCCAAGATTAAAAATTTGATCTTCAAAATGGTCTCCAATAGTCAGCAATGCTCCAACAATGTATCTTCAAATTGTCTTCAAGGGGTGCCTCCAAAGAATGATTCAAAGTTTATTACAAGCTTTGCCTCAAGGTTTATCTCAATTCATAGGCTTCTTTGAGTGCTGGATCATAATCTACTTCAAGAGCTTAATTCAAATGTCTGCTTCAATTCTCCACTCCCAAGGGCTTTCTCAAACAATGCTCCAAGTTTGCTACAATTAAACTATCAACCCAATAGATGCTCCAAGTTTGCTACAATTCCATTGTCAACCCAACAGGTGCTCCAAGTTTGCTACAATTCAACTGTAAACCCAATAGGTGCTCCAAGTTTGCAACAAAGAAGTCTTCAATTAATTCTTCTGGAAGCTACTTCAACAAGAGTCTTATGTTTCCATGTGATGTCTTCAATGGTGTTTTTTGAGTATCAGGAGGTCCTCCAACAAGCCCTCAAACAACAACATATGAACCAACTCCAAAGAGGACTTCAAGCTCTGTAATAGATGTGAGAAGATCTTCTCCAAAAAGGTTTCAGGAGGTTGCTGTACAAATGTCTCAAAATCTTCTCAAATGTATGCCTTTAAGTTTGCTCATATATACCTCAAGAAATTGCCCTAAGTTTGTACAATAGATCAACCTCAGCCAGTCTAAGTGTTCTTAAAGATACCCTTCAATGTTTGTCTTTAAATGATGCTCAAAGTACTTGATTTCAAGACTTCAATCAATGCCCAATAGACTAATGCCAAAGACTGTCAAAGGTTCCTTCAATTTTGTCTCCAAATAACGTTGAGGTCTCTACATGTATGAAAGTCTTCAAGCCACACTTTGAAAATGTTATGTCACAGGTCCGAAGTTTAATACATCCCATAAGTATGAGTCTCACGATTCCAAGCCTTATTCTTTGGTCACAAATCCGCAACTGTCTCTACAATAGAACTACATGTGCATAATTTTTCCACAAGAGCCACAAGGTTTTGTCATAGGACTGAAGTGCTATGACTCAGGTCTAAAATATTGCCACAAGTTTGAGGTTTTAGGCACAGGATAGAGTTGTGAAAGAGGGCAATGAAACTGTATTTGAGGAGCAAAGTTGGTCTACACAAGGGGCTGAGTTGTCCTTCACAAACAAAAGTATAGTTCTAAGATCCCAATGCAATGTAGGTTGTAACCCTGTATAGAAATTACCTGCAAACAAATTATTAAAACAAAAAAATATACAATGGCGAGAACATGAAACAATTATACACTGAGATTTTCCCCTGGATCCCAAAACTGGGACTACCAGATTTATTTTTCATTATATTCCTTTTAATGTTACAATACATATAATACATGCCAAAGCATTCATAAACCCCAATCCACTAACCCTAGATTAGAAAATAACCGTAGTTCCCTTGACCTGATCTACAAAATAACATGGTAAGAAAATCATCATGCCCAAAACCATGTGCAAAACCCATGCACAAAACCATGGGTAGGTCTGCCCACTGTCTTTGGGTCAGCCCAACTAGTATTAGGTCTGCATATTTTTTTTATTTTTTATTTTTTATTTTTTTTATTTTTATTTATTTAAATTTTATTTTATTTTATTTTTATTTTATTTTTTATTTATTATTATTATTATTATTTATTTATTTTATTTATTATTATTTTATTTATTATTTTTTTCTGGGGCGCTGCCTCAGACCCCATGTAGGGGGGCTATCACCTCCCTGCAAACCCCCCAATAGGGGGGGCTTCCGCCCCTCCTGTGACCCCCCCGCTACGCCTGACGCAACTTACAACACTTACACTAATCATGGAAAGAATATAACTACATCCAATATTCTCCCACTTGTTTTCTTCCACACAGAGAGTCACAAAAGAGTTTAGTCATTGGTCCACCCGTGGAACAACCATTGTTTCTCTACACAAAGAAAACTTCTTAGTGCTAAAAAACTTCATCAATGTATCTGCAACATTCTTCAAAGTGTCCACCTTTACTAGCAACACCTTTTTGTTCTCAACCATATCCCTCACAAAGTGATACTGAACATAAATGTGCTTTATCTTCGAATGATAATCAGGGTTCTTAGCCAAGAATATTGCACTTTTATTGTTACAGATATCTTTATAGCTCGCTGCACCAACTCCATACTAGAACACAATCTCTACACCAAACTTCTTCCTTTCTTGCATGAGTGGTTGCCATGTATTCAACCTTTGTAGTTGAAAGTGCCAATGCAAACTGCCTCTTACTCATCCAACTAAATTCTCCTCCAAATAGGTTAAACACATAACCACTTGTAGATTTTCTTTGATTAGATGTCCAGCCCAGTCTGCATTAACAAAACCACAAATGTCCAAAACTAAGTCCAGTCCTGGTCTTCCTTGGTAGAACAAACCATAATCACCAGTGCCACACAAATATTTGAAAACCCGCTTCACTGCTATCCGATGCTCCTTCCCTGGTTTCGACATAAACTTGCTCAATACTCCCACTGCATGTGCAATGTCTGGTCTGGTGCAAGCCATTGCATACATCAGGATACCAACTGCACTCACATATGGAACATGACACATGTCCTCTTCCTCTTCTTGTGTCTTAGGATACTGTTCAACAGATAACTTTACACCTACATGAATAGGAACTTTCACCGATTTACTATCCTGCATATCAAATCTCTGCAATATTGTCTCAACATGTTTCCTCTGGTTTAACGAGAGCTTCCTCTTTTCCCGATCTTGTTTAATTTCCATGCCCAAAATATAGTTTGCAACACCAAGATCCTTCATGTTGAATTTGGAGGACAATTGGGTCTTCAAATCCTGGATAATTTCTGTCATTTCCAATCAACAACATGTCATCCACATACAAGACCAAATAAATAATATGGTCACCAATTAATTTAAAATACACACAATGATGCACTTTGTTTCTAGTGAAGGCAAGTCCCCTTATATATGTATCAATTTTTTGATACCACATCCTTATTGACTTTTTTAACCCATACGAAGACTTTTTTAATCTGCAGACCAGTTCTTTCTTACCCTTCATCGCAAAGCCTTCAGGTTGCTTCATGTAGATTTCTTCTTCCAGATCCTTGTGAAGAAATACTGTCTTCACATCCATCTATTCTACCTCAAAATAAAAAGCAACAACAACAGATAAAAGCAATCTAATAGAAGCTAACTTGGCAACAAGAGAAAAAGTACCACCAAAATCAATTCCTGACACTTGGGAATAACCTTTTTCTACCAATAAAGCTTTGTCTTTCTCCAACTTTCCTTCTGCATTCATCTTCTTCTTAAACACCCAGTTGCTTCTAATGGATTTCCTTCCAACCAAAAGCTCCACTAGATCCCAAGCCTCATTTTTGTCCAAAGATGCCATTTCATCAACCATGGCCTCTTTCCAGAGTTTGCCATCCTCTGAATGTATTGCCTCCTTGATAGTTTTTGGATCATCATCAATAATAGGTAAAGCACAATTTGAATAGAAAGCATATGGACTATACATTTCTAGCTGCCTTCTCTCTTAAACTGATCTTCTCAAATTTTGAGTTTGCGCTCTTCCTCTTCTGATTCCTGTTCTGTTGTAGAGTCTGATTCTTCATCCTTTAGCTCAAACTTTATCTTCTCAGTTTTCTTTTGTAGGAATTTATGTTTAATAACATAGTTCACCTCTCTAAACACCACGTCTCGGTTGTACACAACTTTGTTTATGCGTTCCAAAGCTTATAACCTTTTAAACCATCCTTATATCCAATAAAAATATGCCTTTTAGATTTACTATCTAACTTGGTTCTTTTCTCCTTTGGGACATGTACATATGCATCACATCTGAAGACCCTTAGATGTGAAAGAGAGAGTTTCTTACCAGTCCATATCTCATGTGGAGTCTTATCCTCCAAGATCGATGAAGGTGATTTGTTAACCAGGTATCATGCAGTATCCATTGCCTCTGCCCATAATTCTCGCCCCAATCCAACACCACTGAGCATGCTTCTTGCTTTTTCCATCAACTTCGTGTTCATTCTTTCCGCAAATCCATTTTGTTGAGGTGTGTATGAAGCAATCTTATGTTGTGCTATACCAAACTTCTTAAAAAATTCTTCAAGTTCCTTCTTTCAAAACTCTCCACCATTGTTTGTCCTCAACACCTTAATCTTCTTCTCTGTCTGATTTTCCACTAGAGCCTTAAATTCTTTAAACCTGTCAAATGCTTTAGATTTCTTCATGAGGAAATATATCCATGAATTCCTCGAGAAGTCATCTATAAATGAGACATAGTACACAGACTTACCTAGTGATGGAACTAACACGGATTCAAACACATCACTGTGCACAAGCTCTAATATTCCTTTTTCCCTCTTAGCACCTGAGGGAAAACTCACCCGATTCTGCTTCCCATATATACAATGCTCGCAAAAATTGAAATCCAGAGAGAAATTAGACATACTTTCTACCATACCATTACCATGCAGTATTCGAAGACCCTTCTCTCCAATATGTCCAAGTCTTTGATGCCATAGCATGGTCTTTTCTCCAGAGACCACTAGGTTTTTTGCTCCACTTTCAGGGATCACAAAACTATTGCACCCATCAATAACAATGCTACCCATAAGATTGTATAAACTTCCAATCCGAACTCCTTGCATCAATACTAGTGCTCCCCGAACCATCTTGCAGGTATCTTTCTCAAACACTGTTTTAACACCCGCATCATCCATATTGCTTACAAAAATCAGATTTATGGCCAACGCAGGAATATGCATAACACCAGGAAGTGTTTTAATCCTTCCACCTTGCAACTTCAACTTGACTTTTCCATGTCCGATTATTTTGGCCTTCTTTTCATCCCCTGAGAAGACAACACCACCATCATATTTATCATACTCGCAAAACCACTCCCTATTGGGAGTGAAGTGAAAGGATACACCTGAATCAATCAACCATGCCTCATGATCTACACATGTACTTGAAAAATAAGCCAAGTACACATCCCTGACTTCATCTGAGATGGTTTTCACCTCTGTAGAAGGAGCCTCATCAAATCCATTTCCTTTCTTAGGAGCTTTAGATCTACACTCCTTTTTGTAGTGCCCTTCCTTTACGCATTTCTAGCACACCTTTACATATTTTCCTGGAGATTTAAATCTTCCACTCGAGGACTTATTTCTGTTTCTGTTAAGACACTGTCCTCTTATATAGAAGGCATCTCCATTATGGTTCTCCATATTTTTTCGTCTCTTCTCCTCCGACAACAAGGATGAGACTATTTCATCAAAATTCAAGGTAGTTGTACTGCTACCTATAACAACAACCATACTATCCCATGAATCTGGTAGAGAACATAGAAAACTGATGCACTTATCTTCATCTAAAATTTTTATATCGATAAATAACAACTGGCTTACCACAATATTAAAGGCATTCAAATGCTTTGTTACCGAGTCTCCATCCTTCATCCTCAGGTTATACAGTTTTTTTTTTTTGTAGGAAAATTTTGTTCACCAGATACTTAGATTGGTACAAAGTCCCTAACTTGTCCCACAAAGTCTTTGCCATAGCTTCCCTTGATACATTCAAATATACTGAATCTGAGATACACAACCATATTGTGGTCTTTGCCTTCCGATCCAACTTCTCCCAGTTTTCTATTGACATTGTCGTTGGTTTAGTACCCGGATCTACCGCGATGCACTAATATTTATCCACCAACAGATCCTCCATATTGAGCTTCCATAGCTCAAAACTTTGTCCATTGAATTTCTCGATCTCTATCTTACCATTGTTCGTCATCTTCTTTCACTGCAATAATCGATCTCGAAGATATCCCACTGTAACAGGGTCTACCACATGCACAAGCAAAAGCAAAACCCTCAGCAACAAAGGCGTCAACTTGAAGTTGAAACAACTGCGATACCAAATGTGGGTTTTAATCCTGTATTGAAATTACCTGCAAACAAATTTTTAAAACAGAAAAATATACAATGGCGAAAACATAAAACAAATATGCACAAATATTTTCCCTTGGATTCCAAAACCAGGACCACCATATTGATTTTTCATTATATTCCTTTCAATGTTATATATATATATATATATATATATATATATAAAAGCATTCATAAATCCCAATCCACTAACCTTGGATTAAAACATAATCATAGTTCCCTTGACCAAATCTACAAAATACCATGGGAAGAAAATCATCATGCCGAAAACCATCTGCAAAACCCATGCACAAAACCATGGGTAGGTTTCCCCACCGCCTTTGGGTCTGCCCCACCTCCTTGGGTTCACATTTTTTTTTTTTTTTTCCCGAAGCGTTGCCCTTGACCCTGTGCAAGGGTGCTACTACCCCCCTGTAAAACCACCGACAAGGGAGGTTTCCCACTTGTGACCCCTCCACTGCACCCAACACAACGTACAACACGTGGCACTAATCGTGGAAATAATATAACACACACCTAAAACACAAAAAATGCCAAGAACCAAGATCAGATTTGTCCAGCAAAATGTCTGCACCAAATTTCATCCTCTTTGCTCTTTCTCACCTCTGAATCAAATTTTGTCTCTGTGCTTGAATGAGTTTCCTTGCCAGAATGAGGAGTTCAATTTGGTATTTATACTTGTTCGAGTATGATGTGAAGAGACATGTCTCTTTGGAGGGAGCCGACATATGATTTATAACTAAGCCAACCTTAATAAAAATGCTTAGGTGTAACATCATCTATCTCACTCAATTAAAATCTCTATTGAAATGCTTCTTTGCGGTTGGATCTTATACCAGGTAGAGCCAAACAATTTAAGTAGGCCTCTCCATTAGTGCAAGTTTGAAACACATTTTCATTATTATTCCATATATGAAATTGGACATGGTATGAATCCACACATTTCTTCTAAAACAGCTTGATGGATTCTTGCAAATGAACCGCTGTGAATCAGATTATATAGTATAGTTGGGCGATGTCAACGAATGATAATATATTGCAATATTTTCAAAACTAGTGGAAGATTAAATGGAACTTTTCTAACTCATCCTTCAAAACACATATATGAAAAATTGCTGCCATTTGGGTTTCTAGGCATCCATACCAACCATTTCACCTTGTATCAAATATCTTTCATACAATGGCCAATAGACATTGCAACACATTGTAATATGTCAAAGGAGATATTGTGCATAACTGCATAGAAGATAAGAAATATGGATCAAGCAGAACTTGCATATATTTGACATCATCGTTTCACACAACTACTAGATTTTCTTCACTAAAAGGCTATGACTTTTATATGGTTGGTTCACATATGTGGCTAGCATTGTATTATAGTATATGAAGGGGAAATACCTTTCAAAGCAAGATCATATCACAATATTCAAAAGTAGATTATATCAATTGGACTCATACTTTCGAGCCATGAAGATTACACATAGAGTCACTAGTTTCTAGGGCTTAATTAACTAGCTTAGGGCTTCTTCCATATACCTAAGGTTTCATCATATATGTTTTTCATCCATATACCTAGGGATTTCTTGACATTAGCCATCTACGGCATGCTTCAAACAATGTTAGGTCTTGACATCATATTCACATCAATGGCAACCTTATCAAACATTTATTGTGCTATCCTTTTAGGTATATAGAAGTCAAACACCCATTGTCATATGGGATGGGTAGTTGACCAATATTACAAGAATTTTCCTTGCCACATAAAGGGCACTTTTGGGCTATAACAATATTGTCTAACCTAGGCCTTTAAAAGTAATGAAACGGGTTAAATGGCATTTTGGATTCATCTACTTTGGCAAGTTTAGGTAGTTAGGTGGAATTTTAGTAGAAATTTTAGTATCTAGGTTCCATATTTTATTCAAATTTTCAAATATTTTTGGTTGTTATAGAAGTTGTTTCGAGAAATAATGTGGGGCTAAGCGTTGCACTACATCAAAAAGCTCATTCAACTAAGCTTTTAGGGCTAAGGGTTATCTAATTTGTCAAATTTTATTGGGATTTGTGATTCAAGTTGCACAAGGAATGAAATGAATGGAAGGAAAGGAAATACACAAAGAAATATAACAGAGAACACAATAATATGGTGAAAGCCTAACTTATATTAATAAATGAAATAACATAATTTTATAGAACATAAATTGACTAGAATGGTGGTAGCTATCTCTAAAGGGAGTGATGGTTGTTATATGCATTTACAAAAGTTATTACAAGAGGTCGAAAGAATGGCCTTTTAACATAAAGAAAAAAACCCTAGAGGTCCAAAACCCTATCCATAGAAGATGAAGTGCCAAAATGTTTGTCAACCTCAAGGTGGTTAGTTGGTACATCATCTTCTTAGGGGTGCATCTTTTTCACACACTATTATTTTGGGGCACATAGTAGCTCATTGGAAAGAACTATCCAAGGATGAATTAAAATGTGTAGCGCTCACTATAGGTAAAACATAGTATGGAGCTAAAGGGAGGGGGGATTTTGCACAATTTTTGACTGGGTTAGGCAACGCCATGGAAAATTTTGGCCCCTCAAATTTCCAAAAGACATATTTTAGAGTCTTAAAATGGCTCTGGAAATTTGGGGCCCAAAAACCATAGAAAATTTGCCAAGAAGATAGAGAACCATTAAGTTAGTGGAAGAGATAAGTAGCCATTGATGTCCACCTGATTTTTTCCTCCCCCCTTAGTAATTAATGGTCTCAATTGTGCTAAATTCCCTCACTAGATGTGAAAAATTCCACTGAATTTGGCTCTTGGTGAGCCACTCGTCTTGGTGAAGAAGGTGTTCTTCTTTAACAACTAGATAGTAGTATGTGTTGTTAGAATGTATGCTTTGTCTTGGTGTCCATGATATAATTCACTGTACACTGTTCAATGCAGTCATGATTGAGTTTTGTGGGGGAAAATTGCTTGATTTCATCCAAGGTGTTCAATAAAGGTGGAAAGTATGGTCGAAGCAACTCCACATTAAATACTAGGTGTGAACTAAGGAAAGGGAAAATATTTAATTCAAAATCATTCTCCCACAACCTTTGTGATTGTGTAAAGCTCATATCTGAGTCTTCTGAGTTTCCTATGGGGCTTGTGAGGCATTATTTCTATAAATTCAACCACAAGTTATCACCAATTTGAAACTTGTATAGAACCATGCGATAATCGTGTTGTTGCTTGTACGTGGCATTGATTTTTTGTAGATAAATGTCCTTTTCTAAAATATGGATCACGAACAAATCATAATAATGCGATTAATTTGAAGTACATTTATCTACAATATAGATCACAAAAGTCTTAGATCTAACATTGATTTTATTTTTTATTATTTTATTTTATTTTTATTATTTATTTATTTTATTTATTTTTATTTATTATTTTATTTATTTATTATTATTATTTTTTTACGGGTATCATGAAATTGTTGTTGGAGGCGTTGGTTATGTTCAACTAATTTGACTACTCTATCTACCTCAACTTGAGCATGGGAGGACTCTGTCGGTGAAGGTGAAATGGATATAACTACATGAATAGGGGCCAATGGATGGAAGTCCAAGCACACATGAAAAGGGCTATGGCCATTAGATCTATGGAGGCTCCATTATAGCTATGTAGAACATATGGAAGGTTTTCATCCCATGTACACAAACGATTGGAGTTGTACATGCACAGGATATTCACAAGCATCCTATTGACCTCTTTGTTTGTCCACCTATTTTAGGACGACAGATGGTCAATTTAATTAATTTGGTATTCATAAATGACCATAGGTTGAACCAAATGTTACTAAGGAACCTATTGTCCCTTATCTGAAATATTGGTCCAAGGTGTGAAAATTTTAAAACTATCGCTGTTAATCTGGTTATTATTCACCTATCTTTAATATATTATTTGTCTTTTGTAAAGTATATATGAAATACTAAATAGAACACTACTGCAACTTCACCATAATTAAATCACAAGAACTGAGAAAATGTCACACACACAAAATAATAAACATTGATATTGTCGGACAAATTGTCCTTGGAAAAACCACGGTGTAGGGAAAGCTAGTTTTGTAGATGGGGGTTATTCTTCAGTAAATCAAGGATTACATAAACTGCTTGCCTCTTACTGGAAAATATTTGGCAATATTTTTTTCTTGACTTCTTTTCATCAAACCGAATCTTTGGAAACAAACTCGACCCTCTTTGTAACACTTTCACTTCCTCTAGCAACTCACATTGACAGATTGGAAATGTGCACAAACTCATTCTTGAACACGCACTGCCTCTAGACCATTCCAGCTAAATAAAATGTGTCCAACAACTTTCTAAATCTATTTTCACTCCTGGTACCTATCTTCAACAACTAGAAATCGATTTGTAGCTCCAAAAACTCGCACTAGCTAATGTGGCATCTCTTTGCATAAATAATTCATCCTCCTCTCAGAAAACTAGAATCTCTGTGAATAATTTCTCTCAAAATTCTCTCTTTAATTTCTCTTGCTGAAACCTCGCCGCTGGTGTTCCCCACACTACTAATTCACCCTTGCTATCATTGCCAACTAGTGTATTCCAATGATCTCCAAAGGTCCCATCGATCTCCTCCTATAATCTCTTCTTGAGAAATCAACGACCATAATCTAACTCCAATACATGGCTAAGATCATATTGAATTCTAAAATTAACTTTTCTAGAAGTCACTAGAGAAAAATTGATTTGTCTCAATTAATCTTGATTGATTTACCACTTTTCCTAAGTTAGACTTAGGAAAATAATTAATTTGGCCACTTAGATCTAATTAAGACAATTTTTCTTAGAATTTTTTTTACCAGAAAGGATATATCTGTTGTGGTGTTAACCAAATACATGAGAAAGCCAATCAATTGCTTGTATAAGGTGGGGTCCACATTTTTTTCCCTAGATGTGTTTACCTTTCTCCAATTCGTGATCATGGGTGTAGACATGGCTCTACAATCCTCTATCCCGAACCTCTTCGGGATCTCTGTTTGGTCAATTTAGTGTTGCCTAAATTGCTATCATAAATTGTCAACCCGGGGCTCGTAAGCTGATGAAGTGAAGTGTACAATATATACTTAAGCAGCCTTTCCTAGTTCTTTTTGTCGTTTTTAGTTTATGTCTAACTTATCTTCCTAATGTGATGTGATGAAGTTATAAACAAGTGAGTGAATGTGTGTGTATGTGGCGATTTCTAAATGCTTCTTGAATTTTAAAGAGAAAACTTGAACAATAACTTGGAATGGAATTTGTTAGACTCCGTCTCATGTCAGCGATTGATTCTTCTTCAAAACAGGGTTTTGAAGAAGAAATCATTAAATGTTGCTTTTCAGATTATGTAATTTGTTCTTAAGCTCTTCAACTGGCAACCGACTTTCATATTGTCTGAACCTTCAGAAACTACTTCTCCTTCTATGGGCTCTAGCATACCTTCAGTGTCTAGGGAGGGTAATGAAGTTGTAAGTGGAGTAAACAGTACAACATTATCTGGAGGTATACTCTCTGCTGGATTTCATGGAAGCTTGTATACTTGTATGCATTGCATGGAGGCTGAAGAAAAGCTTGTTGCTGGCACTGGTAATGGTTACGTAAGGTTTATTGATATTAATGCTGGTTGCCAACTTCATTTATGGCGATGTGAGCCTTTGGAGACTTCATTTTCTTCTTTGATTTCTGCTATTTGCTGTTCTGGACATCGAGATAAAAAGGCTGCTGCGATGTTCCTTTAAACAGCCATTCTGGATTCTTCATTTAGTATTTACATTGCATTTTTCTTTAGTGATTGGAGCCCTTGCGATGTATGAAGGGCACATTCTTTCCATTTCAAACATATTGGAGTTCCAGTGAGCTCAGGTCCGTGATTTTGGTTTTCCAAGGACTTGCTGTTCTGAGGCATTTCGCTTTCTTTCAGTGTTGTGAGAGCTCTATTCTTTTCTGAACATAATTTCTTTGGGATATTATGACTTGAAAAGTGATCTTCTTTGACAATGGAGGGGGTTAATGTCTGAGCAAACTGCTTCTACTAATCAAAGTGCAGTATATAATAATGAACCACTTGATCGTCGTGACTATTCTAGAAATGTCCCATCTGGGTCTCCTGTGATATACAAGGAAAAGGGGAATGCAGATGTCAGTGAAAATTCGCCAAAGAAAGCCAGAGCGGAGTCAAAACAAGCGATGGAAACTGTCTATGGTCAAAAAGCAGATATAGTGGACTCCAAATGGAATTCAGAAATATTAAATGCTCAATTTCATATGCAGTCAGTGATGCATATAGTATCAAAACGACTCTGCCATCTGATGACAAGCATAGAGCGGAATGCGTGGTATCTGCTCCTGCTCTCAGCAAAGAAAACATGCTTGAAAGCAATTGCACACTAATCAAAGATGTAGATGAAGCTTTGGTTGATATAGATGTAATGACAAAATATTTGGAAAAACCATCTGAACTATAATTTGTAACAAAAGTAGATACTGGTGGGAATGGTGAAATTGAATATTGGGAAATTAGAGGAGAGCCACATGGAAAATAAAAGTGAAACTGGAGTACTCTCGCAGGTCTATAATTTTTTCTTTTTTCCCGTCGTTAATCAGGTCAACACATCTTATATGGATAGTATTATTTGCGAATGCATTTTCCTACTATGGACTTGTCTTGCTTACTTCCAAATTGAGCGATGGGGGTGGGAATTGCACATCAGACACTATGCCTTTAATTGCTTACGATGAGAGTAGTCTTCACAGGGATTTTTTTTATTTCCAGTTTTGCAGAGATTCCTGGGCTTCTATTGTCAGCAACTATTGTGGACCGTTTTGGGCGCAAATTGTCAATGGCTACAATGTTTTTTTTTATCTTGTGTTTTTCTTCTTCCCCTAATATTTCCTCAACATGAAGTTGTCACGACTTTTCTTCTCTCAGGAGCAACGCATTAAAAAATATCAAAAATTTCGTATTTAAAGACGATTGGCAGAATTTCGAAGGAAAAACTCCATTCAATGTCAGATGTCAAAATTTGTGGTTGTTTTCGCCTAATGTAGATTTCGGATAAATATTGAAAGCTACAGATTACAGTCAATAGCTGGACACGGTTTAAATCATCATTGAATCATCATTGAATCATCGTGGCAATGCAGATGAAAGTGGCTAGATTACAGCGGCCCTCATGTTACAAAATCTTTACGGATAGCCTCAGTTCTCTCAACTCCAACCGATACAGTGGTCATTTCTTATGTGGCAGTTGTGTATGCCCTCACCTTGTTTGGAATAATTACAACGGAACCATTCACTTGGAACCTTGTACGAGTATGGATTCCTGTGAATATCATTTTTTGGAATGCTCGTTACGAGTAATTTCAGTTTGAAATATATAAATATTGCAATGTTGACAATTTTGAAGAATGTTACAAATATCATAACAGCTCTAGGAGAGATATATCTTTTCAAGAAGCATCAGAACAAAAAAGTTTGGGCTACTCTCATTTTCATGGTGATACCTGCTATTAGTGGAGGAATTACAGATCTCTCTTTTCATGTGGTGGGTTATGCTTGGCAAATTGCGAATTGTTTCCTGACAGCAGCATATTCGCTAACACTGCGCAGAGTTATGGATGTGGCAAAGCAACAAACAAAATCAGGAAATTTGAATGAATTCTCAATGGTGTTGCTGAACAATTTACTTTCACATGTTCAGAGGATTATAGCTTATGTGAAGAGTCTCAACAGGCACCTACTTTAGACACAGAAAATGCGAATCTGATGTCTTTAGGCATGGTCTCAGTAGAATCATCACAGAATTTAATTACCTCCGAAGCATCTCCACAACAATCAGGGATGCAGGTGTGGTGCATATTCTGGGTAATACTGTAGTAAGCGCAAGAAGGGAATCTAGCTTGCTGAAGAAAATTGCTATAGATTATATCTACGCTTTCCTTCAGAGGATATGCATGGAAAATAATGTCATTTTTAAAGTTCCTCATGAGAGCCTCCTAAATCAACGTGCACAGATGATGAGTTTCAGTAATGGGGAGCCTGCGACAGACAGGAGTTTGCTCCATGATTTCCGCCAAAGATTGTTGGGATTCTTTGGAGATTTTGTGGGATCGAGGGCGATGTGGCGCTTAGAAGGTGGAGCTTTTGAATGCAGCCATGTAAACTGCTCTCAGTTTAGTTGTCACCATAAGCCGAATCGGTGGACTATTAGTTTGAAGGTCGTTGTATTGGCAAATGTAACGTGGAAAATCGAACTTAAGTCTAGATTATCTATTATAGCCACAAATGCGATTTGGTTTCATCTCTTAAATGATAGATCTGCGCTCCAATTTTGGCCAATCATCAGCAGATTTAGAGCAGATTTAGAGGAAGAGGGACGCTGCATTATCTTAGGATGATGTAACTCTCCTTTCTAACTTTAATAATTGTAGTGGAAATAGCGCAGAGGTCTTGGGGTTGATTGGTTTCCCCCAGCTGTATTTTGTTTCATATTTTTGTGATGTTAGTTAAAACAGCGCCCCTGTTTTGGGCAGCAGTTTTATTTTTATTGTATTAAAAATGTCATTTGTAAGGGGTTAGAGTCAGAGGAGAGAGTTTTCTGAGTGCTGGGAGCTGCTGGAGCGTAGCAGAGCTTTCTTGTACAGTCTTTGACAGAGAATTTAATGGAATTTCACAGCTTTGTTTGCTGAGATTCATGTGGTATGTTGATTTAGCATAGGTTTTTCCTTTGTCTCATATGTAAACTATTAAATTGTCATGTTTCATTCACCTCATGATCATATCTAATTGAGCAAATGAAGTGATTAGGTAGGAATTCATAGTATTGTATGCTCCTCCTATAAATTTGCTCACATTCA
>APFE030948960.1:0-16817 GCA_000404065.3 Pinus taeda | reverse complement strand
CAGATTGCCAGTGGCAGTGCTAGTGACATCACTTCGTGGGATGAGATGGCAGGAGCTTTGTAGGCCCATTTTAGTCCTCAGGATGAAAGATGGGAAGCAAGGATGAAGATTAAATTCATAAAGTAGACAAGGAACCTTTAGACATATCAGCGGGAGTTTGCAAGTGCGGTCCTTGAACTACCTGACATGGCGGAGAGAGACAAGGTGTTTAACTTAATTATTGGGTTGAAGCCTTGGGCATGCAATGAGGTGAAGAGACAAAGGATTAGAACACTTGAAGAAGCTTTTGCTGCTGTTGACAGGTTGGTGGAGCATTATGATGAGACTTCTGATGATAGGAAGAAGAAGTCTGACAAGCCGAAAGATAAGAAAAAAGATGATGCTTCGAAATTGGATGATAGTTCGAAGACGAAGAAGGTCTTGAAGTGTTGGATATGTGCTGGTCCACATACGGTGAAGAATTGTCCTTCTAGACCGAAAGTGGCTGCCATAGCACAATCTAATACGAAAGAGGAAGGTGCTTCTGTGGGGATGATACAGATACTTGGAGCTGCTGCTGCTACAGAGGTGATCTCTCGGAAGGATCCTGAGAGGAATAAGTTGGAGTATGTTCGGATGAAGGTTGGAGATGCTGATATACTAACTATGGTGGATAGTGGGGCTTCTCACAACTTCATGGGTGAAGATACTGCGAGAAGGATTGGGCTGAAATATGTACCTATCAAGGCACATATGAAGACAGTGAATTCTCCTCCAGATGAAGTTCTTGGTGTGGCCGAACAAGTGGACACAACACTTGGTGAATGGACTGGGAAGGTAGACTTCACTATAGTGCGGATTGATGACTATGAGGCTGTGCTGGGGATGGAATTCATGAAACAATATGATGCCATGATTGTTCCACATTTGAAGAAGCTGTACATTTATGATGGAAGGGAAGATATACCCATTGGTGTGCCTACCTTTGGTGTGACTAGGCTTGATTGTAAATTGGCAGTGATGCAAATGGGGGTTGAGAAGAAATTGGGTGACATGAGTAAGCAGTTGTCCATGGTTGAGACAAAGCTTACCGAGCAGTCATTGGTCATCAAATCTCTTTCAGCTAGTATCTTGGATTTGAAAAGAAGGCTAGAAGTGATTGAGGATGAGGATGATGATGAGGAGTTATATGTGAGGCCGGATGTTCGGAGGACCGGGTCACTTATCTACAAAGGATGGAGGTTGAGGATCTTGATAGATGGATTGAGATGATTAGTGAGGGTGAGCCTTCTGGCTCTAACCCCTCTACATCTTCTTAGATGAACAAGAAGACGGGGCTCATTGTTAGCTGCTCATGGCATTGAGTCCTTAAAGCAGTTGAGAAGGTATGATGGTGTAGGGATGGCTTGGCATCAAGCATCATAACATGTTGCAGATGGGATGGAGGCTACTTCATGGACCTGAGCATGGTTTATTCTTGATGAGTTCAGGATGTGGCAGATGTTTTGAGGAACAACTGATGATGACATGAGGATGTTCACTCTCATGATTTGAGCATGATGGTTGGATCAGCTACCCAACTAGTTCAGACATGGGAAGCATGCAGTGATCAAAGGTATGTTGGCATTGTGTTGAAGTATCATGGCAGCTGGACACATAGAACACATGATGGAGAGAGGTGTTCTCCTGGAGCACTTGACAGATGATGGAGATGGGATGTTGAAACAAGATTGAGGTGTGTTAGCACTTGTTGATGTATCATGGGCAGTTTTACACATGATGGAGTTGGTGACATGATGGAGTTGACACATTGTTGCAGTGGACATGTAGCTTGAGTTGGAGGGACCAGCCTTCCATAATGGAGAGCAGCATGGAGAGATTGTGGCAGGTGGTCGATGGTCATGTACATCTGATATATGACATACTTGGGTATGGACTATCTTGGTGACAGTTGGTTGCTGAGATGAGACATGGTGGAGATGGAGTCCTACATATGTTGCAGGGATGTTTGCCATATGTGGAGTTGACATCATGGATATTGATGCTTGGGGATGTTGTTTAGGACGACAACGACTTCAGGTGGAGGAGGATGTAACACCCTCGTTGTAGTGCGACGGGCGGGCGTCGGGCGCCCGGGCGCGCACACGTCGAGCAGGCGTGCACGACCGCACGCGGGCGTAGTGCCAGGCAGCACGACACGGAAATGCGACGTTTCAATGAGTTGGATGTGACGATACATGGAGCGACTTGCGACACTTGAAGAATGAACGTGGAGCGTTGGAGACTTATACCCGATGGAGCATGGGCGTACATGGGGGGTTGGCCGACGGAGCCTCGGGCATTTGTTGAAGTGTGCAAGCCACCTATTAGAGGGTCGGCTGGGCAGGCACCACCCTTGCTATGAAGCATATATATATGATGGCGTTTGGCTTGATTTTGGAATCATTCGATCACTACACATTCGAGCATCACTTGGGAACTTCGCATAGCAAGAACAGTGCACAGCTTTAGCTGGGGAATGCGCATAGCTCATGCGCTTCACTTGGAAAGTGCGCAGAGCTGTTTCTTGGTTGATGGTTGGCAACGTGTGTCGTGAGTTGGGTGACGAGTGTGCAGATTTGTGTAGGACTTGAGGTGGAGTTCTAGGTGTCTCGGGTGAGCACCCTCCTACCGTGCAAGAGTGGCACGAATGTTGTAAAGGCTGATTTATGCCTCGGTTGTAAAAGAAACTAAGTATTGACTTGGAGTTTGCCAAGCATTACTTGTGATGATTGTATTATTGAAAAGCTGATATAATATATTGTTGGGCAGACTTGTTCGGGAGTTGCCCCTCCCCTTTATATCGTGCAATTGTTGTTCTCTTTTATAATTGTTGTAGATAATGAATAAGTATGGGTGTTCATTGATATAAAGGTTAATTGATATTATACTTGGTTGCGAAACACAAACTAAGTACATGGTTGTGAATTAGGCGTAGTCCATGTGCACAAGTATTGTTAAAAAGAAAGTGTTTGGTGGTGCCGCACCTCGTCGGCACGGTTGAAAGACCACCGTAGGCTTGGGGGTGTGACACACCAAGACACCCTCGCCAAGTCTTCGCACAACCAACACCTCCGCACGATCACCCCGGGCACGTCTTGCCCAACATGTTCACCTCTTCACCAAGAGAATTTCACCAAGTGCGACTCACCAAGGAGAGCGCATGAGCCATGCGCTCATCTCTCCTCCAAATCTGCGCACAAGTGATCCTCCTCCAAAAGCGTAGTGCGTATGAACTATGTGAAGTACGTTGTCGAATGATTGGTCTCCAAGTGCTCCAACGCACCTACATATATAGTCATCGCAATGGGGTGGTGGCTCGCCGAGCCGACCACCAAATCTGCGTTTACACACCCCTTGAACGCCCAACTACAAGTTGGCATACCTTTCATTCATGAGTCGGCTTCATGTGTATTGTCCCACGCTCAAATCGGTATAAGCTCTCCCATCGCAACTCCATTGTATCACATGTTCGTCGCAAGTTATGTCGCACAAGTGGTTGCACCAACTCGCCCTCCGCCCGTGCGCATGCCCGGGTCGCCCGATGCCCAACCGCGTCGCACAACCGAAGGCTTTACATCCTCCTCCACCTGAAATCATTTTCGTCCTCGACAACATACCATCCTGGTAACCATCCACCAAGATCATCCATGATGTCAACTCTCCACATACTGCAACCATCACTGCAACATATGTAGAACCACCATCTCCACCATGTCTCACGTCAGGAACCATTCGTCGCCAAGACAACCATACCAAGGTACACTCCCATCGGTATGTCATACATCAGAATTCATCTCAATCCATGACCATCAACCACCATGTCACAATCTCCACATGTTGCTCTCCATCGTGGAAGGTTGGCCCCTCCATCTCAAGCTACATGCCCACAACAACATCTCGTGTTGACCTCGTCATGTGTCGTCCCCATGTGAACCGCTACCATGGTACCCCAACACAATGCTAACATATCTCTGTACACTTCGCGACCCCATGTCTGAATTAGTTGGGTAGCTAATCCAACCATCATGCTCAAACCATGAGAGTGAACATCCTCATGCCACCATCAGTCGTTTCTCTGAACATCCCTGTCACATCATCAACTCGATCAAGAATCCATCTCCATATAAGTAAACCATGCTCAGGTCCATGAAGTAGTCCTCATCTCATCTGCAACATGTCATCCATGATGTTTGGTGTCAATGTGCTACATGAAATCAGCCACATCTATCCCAACATCATCCATATGTGTGCCTCCTACATATGAAGAGACCATCTCATCAAACTCCAACTCTCAGTGTGCCACATCCATGTCCATGAAGCAACCTCCATCATATCTGCAATATGTCATCCCTCAAGTCTGCCATAGAAACAAGTATACACCTGTCTCATCTATCCATGTGATGCCCATGATCATAGATCAATCAGCTCCCATGTGTAAAAAGTAGTTGAGTCTCAGCTCAACCCATGCCCAAGTGTTGCCACCAAGGCATCACCATCATCGTAACTCCATCACTCCAAAGTGCCTCATATCGATCCTCCACATCAAGTCACTCTTTCAAGCCATCCCCATGTATGTACTTGAAAGTATGCACCTACATTAAAGTCCCTGACCTTAGCTCCTCAATGCATCAGATCCTCCAAGTCCACCAGATACGAAGTCCCCAAAAGTCACAACAATCTCATGTCATCATGAGCTCCATAAGCCATCCCCAACCAACATCTCAGCAAGCATACAAGTCTCGGCCCAAAGGTCTCTGCAAGATGCCTCAACTCTCCATGTAGTAAGAATGCCCCATAGTTTGCTCACAACTCCATCCAAGTCCATGGCCTTGTTTTTCAAGAGTGCACAACCTCTCCATCGGCTCATAAGTAATAAGTCTCCATGTCACATCAGCAAATCCATCTGCACAACATCCCTGCTTTGGCACTCCTCATTGGATGCCCATAAGTGACACCTCTACAAGTACACCTGCACAATGTCCCTACATAAGACTGCCATGCTCCATGTCTCCAACCTGATGTCCATGACTAAGTTGCCCATGTAGTCCAACCAAATAGACCCATCACAACAATCGGTCATCCTCACCCAAGTCTGTAAACTTCGGTCTAGTGAACTCGGTCACCCAACCATATCATCATCACATGAGTCTCTCCATCATAGCTCCTCCACCAAAGGTACCACCAAGACTTACTCTTGGTCTCGGCCATGAGAAGTCCACCCAAGCAACTCAAGTGTGTGCCCTTCAATCTGTCCGTGAGTCATGCCGGGCACTTAGCCATGTGGCTAAAGCATGACCCATTCCTCCGCAACGATCATCAAGTTCCACCCTTGTCACGGGCCTTTGTACCTTCTACCATAAGGTTACAAACAACCCCAACAAGTTTTGCAACAGTCAACAATCCTTGCTTCTCCATACAAGGTCTCATCATAAACATCCATGGTAAGATGCTCCCTAGCATCGACAAACTGGCTTTGCCCTTCCCTGCATACAGTCCATCTACCAAATGCTCAAATGAAACACATGTATCAAATCTACATACATCGTCATCATCATCATCATGAGATTCCTCCATGAGAGTACCCTCATCCATACATGTCTGCAAACTGCATGATCCTGGTCTAGCTTGATCAATCTCAAGCTCATCCTCCATCATGGTCATGTCTGTAACATCTTCAAACATCAGGACTTCCTCTTCCTTGTTAGTACAATCTGCAACTTCATCTTGCTCCATTGTCCAACCAAGTTGAAGAAGCTCATCTTCAACATTCTTTTCCAAGACTGCAAGCTTCTCTCGAATACGGGGATTCTCCTTTTTCATCCGCTTCAACGTGTATAAGGTAAGCAAGAGCTTCCCTTCACATTCTTCCAAACCTGCCATGCCTTGTACTTCGTCTTCCCCGGTTTGTACTTCGCTTGGTCCACAGACGCCCAAACCATGTATACCTGCCCACACGGAGTCCCACTTTCCCACCTGACAAGCGCCCAAATCGTATGAATAGCACATAGTACCGCCTACCCAACTCTACGACACCCGGTTCCAACCCTCACCAGCTTCACCAAGTTCCCTGCAACCATGAACCAGCCCTTGTTCCACTTATATGTGAAACTAGCTTCCTTCACCTGCAAATACCTACTTCCACTGTCACAAGCAACCTGCTCAAACCAACACTCAAGTTGTGTATCAGCTTTCATCCGCAAGCTACACCAGCTCTGATACCAACTGTCACGCCCCCAAGCCTACGGTGGTCTTTCAACCATGCTGGCGAGGTGCGACACTACCAACCATTTTCTTTTACAAATACTTACGATTGTAGACTACGCCTTAACAATCCATACTTAGTTTATTTTTCATTACCAAGTATTATTAATGTGCCTTTATACCAATGAACACCCATACACATTCATTATCAATAGCATTATATAAGAGAAATGCAACCTATAAAGGGAGGGGCAACTCCCTGCAATATAAGTCTGCCCAACAATATATTGTACAATCTTTCATTTTTACAATGCACAAGTTAAATCTTGGGAAACCCCAAATTTACACTTAGCTAAATTTTCACAGCATCGGCAAACCCGGTTTCCCAGCTTGTCAGCACCTCCGCACGGTCGCCGCACGACTAACCAAACCTTCGTTCACCGCGTTGCACCATTGTGTCGTTTGCCCAACTCGAGCGCACCTCAAAGTCGCGACACACGGGCGCCTCCAACCGATACACACCTCCGTCCACAACCCAACATTTCAACACATCTTCGTGCACACTTGCACGATGGGCGGGCGCTCCCCCGAGCGACCAAGACACCCTCGCTAAGTTGTCGCACAACCAACACCTCCGCACGATCACCCCAGGCACGTATTGCCCAACACGTTCACCTCTTCACCAAGAGAATTTCACCAAGTGCGACTCACCAAGGAGAGCGCATGAGCCATGTGCTCATCTCTCCTCCAAATCTGTGCACAAGTGATCCTCCAAGAGCGTAGTGCGTATGAACTATGTGAAGTGCGTTGTCGAATGATTGGTCTCCAAGTGCTCCAATGCACCTACATATATAGTCATCGCAATGGGGTGATGGCTCGCTCAGCCGACCACCAAATCTGCGTTTACACACCCCTTGAACACCCAACTACAAGTCGGCCTACCCTTTATTCATGAGTCAGCTTCAAGTGTATTGTCCCACACTCAAATCGGTATAAACTCTCCCATCGCAAATCCATTGTATCACATGTTCGTCGCAAGTTATGTCGCACAAGTGGTCGCACAACCGTCGTGCAGTCCAACTCACCCTCCGCCTGTGTGCGCGCCTGGGTTTCCCGGCGCCCAACCGCGTTGCACAACCGAAGGCTTTACACCCAGGGTTCAACCACGGGTGAATTCATGGAAATGGTGGTGGAGCAAATGGAATTGGCGGGGAGGTTTATTATTGGCAACTTAGTGCCGTCTTTGGCTTTGATGGATCTGCAGGGACTGTGGAGAAAGATGAAAAAACTGCACAACAGGTTCAATGAGTTCTTAAGTAGGATGATAAAGGAGCACGAGACTTCGTCATGTAATGGAGGAGAGAGGGCCGATTTTCTGAGTGTGCTTTGGAATCTTAGAAACGATGCAGATGGTGAAGGAGGGAAGCTTACGGATGCTGATATCAAGGCCTTTTTGCTAGTGAGTCTCGTTAAATTGATTTAATAAAAAATTTGGAATTTTCCATTCTGTTTTCTTTGCTCAGATTTTATGTTGACAGAATCTTTTGGATCAAATTGTGTGGCCTATTTTTTTATTTTTGTTTCATTTGGGATAAAAGATCTTCAGACAGTTTCATGGGGAAGATTTTCTTAATATGAGCAACTAATCTTCCACGCAGCTTTATCAGAAAGATTCTTGAACAATTGTGGAAATTTATGCTCTTTTAGATTTTATGTTTTTCCCCAACCTATTCTCAAGATTTTGGTTCAGATTTTATGTTTTTGTCAGTTTTTTCTTCAATAATTTTTCCGAAGGAGTATTTACTGATCTCCTTAGAATGTTGAGGGTGTAGTTTAAAATTGGAAATGAAAGAAAATGATGGATGGCCAATTTTTTAGTGGAATGTAAATATTTTTTTAAAGAAATTTGATTATGGTTTGAATCATTTTTTTATGGCGGAAATGGATTCAGCAATATAAAAAACAAGTAACATTGAAAATTTTGAAATTTGAAGTAATTTGAATTTCCAAAAATTCCACCAGATTTTATCACAATCATACTAAAATTTGCATTACTTTCCAAGGGAAAACTTCGTCTCGTTAACTTTACCCCTTATATTACTCCATTGAGAATGAGAAGTGACAATTTAGCTTAGATGGTAAATTTTTCAAGTGGAATTGGGCAAATTTCTCATTGGAATCTAGCATTTAAAAAAAAACCAAATAGAGAGAATATTTGAATCAATTTTTTTATAATAGAAATAAACACCATCAAAAACTATAGTTACCAAATTAACCCTAAGGTAAAAATTTCAAAAATTAGTTAATTCTATTAGATTAGCTAATTAATATTAGGATAAAATTTGGTTTGGTTCGCGCATGGATTTGTCTATTCAGGCAGTTTGTCCAAGAAAACAATACATGTTTCCTATGAGTTAACAGGGCACCCATCATGGTCAATAGTGCTGGCTTGGACTTCTAGGTCAGAGATGAAATGTTAGATATGCTTGGTTTCGTTTAGTATTATTCCTAGTCCCAGCCTCTTTGAAGGGATAGGTTTGCTTACAATTCCTTTACATAGAATGCTAAGGCTAGAATTTCGTTAAACACATATAGATAATTGCTAATCTCTTAAAAAAAAAAAAAAAATATTATGAAAGAGGAAAAAATTTATTCAATTTCTATTGGATTTTATCAAAATGTTACCAGAATTTTTCAATTGTCTTCCAAACAAAAACATAGCATCTTTAAACTACCGTATTGACATTAATTTTTTTTTATTTTAATATTAAACTTTAACTTGCAACGTATCAATGTGCAGACCCTGTTTACAGCAGGAACGGACACATCTTCGAGCACGGTGGAATTGGCAATGGCAGAGCTGATACGCCACCCAGAAATGCTGAGGAGATGCCAAAAGGAATTAGATTCGGCGGTGAGAGGGGGGGAGAGAAGGGTGCAGAAGTCGGACCTACAAAAACTTCCATGCTTGCAGGCGGTGGTGAAGGAGACGTTCAGGCTGCACCCGTCGACTCCCCTGCTCTTGCCTCGGTTGGCGGCGGAGGCGCGCGAGATAGAGGTGTACTACATTCCCAAGAACGCCCGACTCATGGTAAACGCGTGGGGTATGCAGCGGGACCCGGACGTGTGGGAGAGACCATTGGAATTCGATCCCAACAGGTTTGTGGGCAGTAATGTCGACCTTAGGGGGAGCGATTTCCAGCTAATCCCGTTCGGCGCAGGCAGACGGATCTGTGCGGGCATGAGCATGGGAATCCGCATGGTACAGCTCATGCTCGCCACCTTACTTCATTCCTTGGATTTGTGTCTTCCCGATAGCCAGTTGCCCGAGGAGCTCGATATGGGGGAAGCCTTCGGTCTCACAATGCACAAGGCAGTGCCGCGGGTCGTATTTCCCGCAGCTCGTCTTCCCCTCCACCTCTACAACTAAATGTAGAACCTAAATACGGTTTGTTACGTTAACCGAGGCACCGATCTCGGTGTTCTGACGTCGTGTCAATACGTTAGTTTCTCTTTCGGCTTACGTAAATTTGTATTTCACAGTCGCTTAGCACGAAGCACTCGATTCATCCTATGAATGTAAGGGTGAGCCTGCAGCCGGGTTACGCCTTTGGAGTTCCCCTCATCAGTGGGTCTCGTCAAAGCGGAGGGAATTAAGTGGTAACTCTATGATTGATATAATGTAGAGGCGGAAGCAAGACAAATAATGTAATATGTATATAGTCTCAACCTGATATATAATGTATGAGGCGGAAGCAAGTCAAATAACCTAATATATATAGTAATATAGTGTCAACATCATCTATGAGGTGTATTAATTGATTTGAGTGGGGTGTATTTTTTACAATAGGTTAAGATTAAATTTATTAGTATCAATTGATTTAACTAATTTGAGTGGGGTGTATTATTTACAATTAAGTATGAGAGATGCGTAATTTATTTAGTGTTTAATATGGACTTGACATGTGTACGATAGGTTTAGTTGATTTCCAATATTCAAATTTTAAATTGTTGGGCATTACTCATTTACAATTGTTTAGTATTGCTTCTACTTATTGGGAGAAATGTTTATTGGGTGATTAGTTTGTAACTCTTAAATATCTAACTTCAATATTCTTACTTTGGTTGTGTTGTTGTGGGTGTCATTACCCTACTTAGTGGCTTGTGTCTATTGGTGTTGTCTCTCTCAATTCTATGATGGATTTACACAAGAATCTCTAGGTTTAAAATTGTGATATTTTCAAATTACAAAGGCTGAAGTTTGATTTGCTTCTCTTGGTTTTGGATTATATAGCCATACCTATTGTAAACCCCAAGAACTTAAGCTCAAGGCAAACTAAGAAATTAGTAAAGGAAATAGAACATCCAATTTCTCCCTCTCCTCTAAACTTAATATTATGAATAGCAATGCATCTCTAAAGTTGCAACTATTATGACTACTTTTATTTGGGTCAAGTTTGAGCTTGACATATTGGACTATGATAGGGAACTTGGTGATGAATCTACACAAAGATTCTTAGTCTAGGGCATCTCACTAGTGGTAGTTTGTAACCTTAAGACAAGGAAATAGACAAAAAATAGTGTACACTAGCTTATTGAAGATGTGGAGATCATGGAGATCAAAGACACTGAATCAATTCAAACAATCAAAGGCTTGAAAGAGGCCACAAGTCATTATAATTTTCATTAGTATATTGTTGTAAAGGTTATCAAATTTTTGTGCATTGTTTATAAAATCTATAGTAGTAGTAAGAATTGAGAAATATTTCCGGAAAAGCATGTCAATGAGATATTGCTTAATATGAAGGATATGTGTAATTATCTTCATGCTCAACATGGAGTTGACATGCAAGTACGTGGACACACACGTAAAACGAAACATCATAAATCCATCTCTATATATAATAAGAAAACATTCCAATGCTGTCAATAAATAGAATATTTCAATGTATAGTTGAAGTAATATATTTATATATCACCTATATATAAAAATTGGAGTAAATAAATTCTTCCTGGTTAATTTTTTTAACCATGTGATGTATAATATGAGGCAAAGTATTTCAATGTCTAGTTGAAGTTTATATATATATATATATTATATAACAATTGGAAGTAAAATAATTATTCTTGTTCAAAATTTGTAAGCATGTGATATTTAATATGAAGGAGGTGTATGATTCTTTCCATGATCAACATGGAGTTATACACACAGATAGAAACAACCAACAAAAATCTATCTTAACTTCGGTGCACAATAGATTTGGGGTTAAGAATCTCTAAATAAATCTATGTTGGTATTAAGATATGAACATAGTAGACATGATATGTGATTAAGCTATTTAGCTTATAATTCAACTATCATGTATATTGAGAGGAGGAAATGTAAACAAATCTATTTGCCCAATCTCATTTGTGTGTTAGTATAATCAAACAAAAGTAAGGAATAAGCCTATGGTGATCATAAGAGAGCTATCAACTTAGTTGTGCAGGGCACTTTTTAACTATAGGTGATGTTAACATTATAATAGAGAAATGCATTTGACATGATTACTTACAATATATGAATCAGCTAAGTTTTAATTTCCAAGTTAAAATATATTAAAGGGAACAAAGATGTAATTTTAGTAGTTCTACCCTTTATCAACAAATCCACATTATTGTAACTCTGTGTTTTTTTTTTTTGAATTTTAACTTATTGCTAAATATGATAATTATATCAAGAGGCATCCCCTCTATTTGAATTTTATAGATTAAACATGTTTTTAATTACAATGGTAGGTGTCCCCTTTATTAGAAAGTGCAACAAAATGAGAATATTCTTCATTGCATCCATTAAATGAAAGTGCTAGATTTAATGACCTAACATCCTTGCAAATCAAAATGTTGGTGATAGTCATTACCGAGTGGGATTAGGATTGAGTATATACTTCCATATACACTCAATGGGCTCCTAATTGGAATGCTTTATTATGTTTCTAAGGTCAATCACCCTCCCAGTGTAATATGAGGATTGATTAAAGACTTCCATATTATAAGATCCCTCAGTTAAAATTTCATGTAATAAAGTTAATAAAGGAAAAATAAGACCAAGGTCACGGGGCACATATTCCAAGTTGGATGTTGGAAAAAACATCCTAGTGGGAATCACTTGTTGTTTATTATGACTAAGGAAATTTCCAAAGACATTGACAAAGGATTTGGAAAGGAAAAGTGGCAATTATTGGCATTTATTTATTAAAATAAAGGAAAGTAGGAGATAAGGGAGATGAAAGGTTATAAGTTTGCATGAGGAGGAAATTGAAGGAAAATAGAGGAAAATTAATAAATAGAGGCCTCAATGGTAAAAAGGCTTATGAGAATCAGTTCATGACTTTTTTCAGTTTGGCTTCAGAGTTAGTTGGAGAGAGGAGAAGAGCACAAAGAGGAGAAAGCAAACAACAAAGGAAGGACAAGGAAAGCAATGGATAGGCAAGGAAGGACCAAATCAAGCAGCTTCAACAGGAGGGCTTGTAGGTAACAGGTTGCATGTGTGATTTCCTAGCTAATGTGTGAATCCATGGTGCATGAATTTGTGTATTTGGTTCATTTTTTGTTGTTGACATGGGTTTTTCCTAGTTTGACAGTGGTTTCAGCCTTTCCTTTCCAATTCCTAGACAATCATGGTGTGATTATTCTTGGTTGAGGTTTGGATTGGTGGAAGGTTTTGGATTTGGATGAGGTGGTCTTAAGAAAATCCCAAAGGTTGGGGGTGGAGATGGTTTTATTCAGCAAGCCCTCAATAGGTGGCTAAAGATAGGAAAATTCATGTAGGGATGGTGAAGGAATTCTGAGGCATCCAAGCTTAGTTTGGTTTCGTGATCTCGAGATCAATTTAGGTGAGATCACGGTAGCATGAGGGTGGAGGTGGTTTATCATTTGGATTCCCTTGGTTGTTTATGTCTTGGTTTATCCCATGAGATCCCACATTCATGCTTGGAATATGGCACGAAGGTGATTGACTAAAAGAAATATTTGGTTCAACCCAATCTATGGTTGGGTGGTACGTGGAAGTCCCTGAATTGGTTGGATTTTGCACCATTTAATGTAATATATTTCTCCATGGAATCTATGAAGCATTGGTACTTCGTTAATATGATGATTTTATGGTTATTATGTCATGGTTACTGTGATTATTATTTGCTAGTTATAAGAATGGATTTGTTATATACTCTAACTATGGCTTGTTCATGAATTGATATATGTATTTAGTTGGTTGATGAGTGGATGAGCTAGAAAATGTTATTGCAACTATTAAGAGAGGGCATTATACCTTCTTGTTGAATATCATATAAGTTTTATACCCATATGTTCAAATATGCATTCATGACCTGTAGATTTCATGTTCACCATATGTTTGACGAAATGAATGTCATGGTTAGGCCTAGTTAGGTCAATTTATTGACTAAGTTTATATGAATGACTTTGTATTGAAGCTGTATATCATTCTAGAAAGTCTCATTAAGTTATGGGAAGTGGTTGGGAGTCAAGGCCTTAAACGGTGGCACTAATTCTGGGGTTACATGCTCAGAACTAGCAATTTTAGGTTGCGGTCTCTACCTTTCAGGTTTATGCATGTCACTGGAGGCTTACAATCGCATGGAGGCTTTGTCATGCATGTGACTAGGACCTAAATCACTAAATAGGAAAGTTAGCTCAGGGATTGGGCATATGGAGTGGTTGTTTAGGTCCTAGGGGTCCTGTAGCTCCTAAGGGAAGTCAGTGAAGTTTCAGTTTGTTGACTCCACTTCTTTAATGAAGCTAGGAGGTTGGGCCATGTCGTAGTTTCCTTGAGCTCATGTTTACCATGGAAAACCAATTAATGTGGGTAAATGCGGGAGGGGTGCTTACACATATACTAATTCGAATGTTATACCACGTTTATAAGGTCAATAAGATTTTATCCATGTTGTGTGTCCACAATTTTCATATCATAATACAACGGTGTACCGAATTACATTTATTTTCACTCCCAATTTTAAAAGATGTTTGACATCCAAGCTATGTACGTGTTGATTGTTTCCAATCTCCAATACATGGCATGACATTTCCTTGTATATGCATTATATTATCATTTTAGTTTTCAAATGTGAACATGGCATTTCTATAACACCCTAATTTTTAATCCATAGATTAGTGATGTATGTTATAACTAAAATGTATGGTCGTGGGTGAAGTGAACTAATATGTAAATGATATACACAAAATAAATAATAAAAAAACATAGATTGCTCACTGTAGAAGGATAAGTGCATGGTCATGGGGGCTACGCAAGACAGAGGACACCAAAGGGGATCCAAGGGGAAATTTCATAGGTCTATTGATCCTAAGCCTCATTTCTAAATTAGTTTTGTATGAACCTTCTATCTCCTTTTTGAAGATCCCAAAAACTAATCATTGACTGAATGTGGAAGGTATTGTAGGAAAATCCACCTTAGATAATTAGAGATAGCATGGAGCTTAGTACAATCAACCTTGGGAAAAGTGAGTCAAACTTTCACAAGATAAAGGGAAATTAAAATGAGGAAAGTGTAACAACCCAGGTTATATTTCTATGTAATAAATGGACATTATAAAGGAAAGAATCAAGCCAAGGTCACGTGACATGTATTCCAAGCTAAATAGAGTGGAAAAACATTGCAATTGGCATCGCTTGTGGTTTATTATTAGCTATGGAAATTGGCATTGGCATTTGAAAACGAAAAAGGAAAAAAATGACAATTAATTCAAGAAATAAAGGAAAGTAGGAGAAAAGGAAGATGAATGGATAGGAATATGCATGCAAGGGTAAATGAAGAAAAAGAAAAGGAAAAAGAAAATAAAAGGGATAAAGAACATTCGTTCATTCATTTATGGATTGATGATTCACTGAGGACAAGAGGAGAGACTACAACAAGAAGGGGAAGTGAGAGAGAGAGAACTTGGACACAAAGAGTACTCAAGAAAGCAAGCAAGGAACAAGTAAGTGAGCGCAAGAGGAAGATTGGATACTAGTAAGAAAGGGTAGAAAGAAAGAAAAGAAAGAGCAATCAACAAGAGGATTTCACAGGTAGCAGGTTTCATGTATGTTTATCTTGCTGGGATTTGAATGCATGGTTCATGAATCTGGTTTATTGGTCATGTTTGTTGCCTTTGGAATGGAATTTCCTGGATTAACAGTGGTGTACAACCTTGATTTTCCATTTCTTTGATAGCCATGGTATATTGGGGTTTTCATTTTGGTTGAGCTTTGGATCCTAGCGAATTCAGATTTAGTTGAGGTGGTCTCAGGAAAATACCAAGGGTTGAGGTGGATATGAATTTCTTCAGGAAGCTAATGATAGGTGGGTCGAGATAGGTAAATTCCTCTGGCTATGATGAAGAAATCTTGCGGCATATGAGCTTGTAATGGTTTTGGTTGTTTCTGGACTGGTTTAGGTAAAATCACTATCAATTGATGGTGGAGGTGGTTTAACCTCTCGATTCCCTGGTTGGTTTTGTTTTGGTTTACCCCATGTCATCCCACATTTATGCTTAGTATTATGGCACGCGGGTGATTGGTTGAAAGAAATATTTAGTTCATCCCAGTCTATTGTGGGGTGGTATGTGTAAGTCCCTGGCTTTGTTGGTATTATGGATATGTTCATATGTGTTATTCTTTTATGATATCAATGAGCACACGTTCTGGTTTAATGTGTAATTTTATGACTAGTTTTTCATGGCTTCATGTTTGTTAAATGTTGGTTACATGCATGGTATATTTCTCATCATATGATGTACTCTTGTTATGGTTCTATTGCATGCTTTGACCGGCTCATGGTTATTTTATATGAGTGCATGAGTTAACAAGCATTTGTTTTAGCTATCTTGAGAGGGAAGTAAACCTTTGTGATGATTCTCTAATGAAACTAAGGAAACAATGAATAGATAGGCATTCACGACCTATAGGTACTATGTTTGAAAAGTGTTTTTATAAGTGATTATCATGTGTCTGGAAAGCTTGAGCAGGGACAAAGGGGTGTGGAGAAGTAAAATTATATGTGCGGACATGAACAAATTCCTCTAGCCTGATAACGGGTCTAGCCACAACAGTTACATTATATGGAAGGTTTCCTTAGGTTAGAATCAGTCAAGAGTGCCTACCTCTTGGTTGCTTATCCTTTTTGATGATGTCCTCGCTTGCTCACTCCAGCAATCTGTTGCTTCCTTCTTCAAGCTCCTGAAACAACTAAACAACTACAGCACACAAACATAATAATAGAAAATTTGCAATTCAACCTACTTAATGAGTCAAGAAGCATCAAGACACGAATATGTAATATTACAAAACATGTAGTAAATCAATCGATAGTTGCATATATTCATATCAAAGAGAGATTACAACCATTCGTCTTGATGTCGTAGTCTTCCTCTTGTTGTGTGTGGAGCATGATTGTTCAGAGGTCTTTTGTTTCAGCCGGATGTATACCCCAAGAGGTTTTGTACACCCCTCCACGCGGGGGAGTGCGGAGGGGACTTGTCCCCCCCGCGGGGGTCTGGGGGCCAGCGGTCCCCCGGCGGGGGCTCGGGGGCAGCGCCCC
>APFE030948957.1:54451-96376 GCA_000404065.3 Pinus taeda | reverse complement strand
TGGTTATTTTTATGTCCATTGTTAAAAAATATTATTTTTTAGAAACAATTATTTCATGTGGATTGAAAAATTAATTAAAGATGTATAAATATATAGAATATCAAAAATTCAAAATATCGACCTTCTAATTTAAAAATACAAAACAAAAAAAACCTCACTACAAAAACAAATTAAATAAAAAACAAGAAAATATGAAGAAAACGACCACTTCAAAAATTATCAAATTTACAAAATAATTATTTACATTTTATACATTAGAAAATTTAAAGCCAAAAAACAGGTATTTTAAAAAAAGGGTCTGATGCAGAATACCCACTTTTTCAAATCAGCATGAAAATCACTACCATTTTAAAACGTAATGTACATAAAAAAATTAAAGTGTCAAAAACTATGCTCTAAAAAAAACATGTGTGTTCTGCATCACCCATTTTCAAAATCAGGTCACTTTTTTGCTATCTCTATGAAATAGGTAACAGTATCAGTTCCCGTTTCAAAGTTTACATTGATTTGAAAACAACCTTTACCAAGACTAGTAATCATGTCATAATTCATAGATAACTCATAGTCTTTAGACATGATACTACAATTGTCACCTATTACACTCATGTACATATCATCTATCTCAACACATATTTATTAGTACAGTCATCTTAAAGCAAGTTCGTTCATTCAGGAAATCTTACAGACACATACTCATATCATGCATGTAACCAAACTTTCAGACTACATATAAGTGGCATAATAGACACCAACACTCAAACGCTAATTAAACGACATAATCAAACATTCAAGCACAAAGTAGATGACATAAGCAAGCTCATACATTAATGTATCTCAGGGGAGGCTATCATGTCTCCACAATCAATCTAGATTAGTATGATATAACTTCACGACACATCAACTATAAAATAAATAAGGTCATGATATCCATAATAGTAACTAGCTAACATGTTCACATCATAAACTCATAAACATTTTTCATTTATGCATAGAAATCATGTATGTACAATCAGTCTAGATTAGTACAACACAATGTCACAAATAATTTGACTCATACTTGAGTGTCATAACCCTAACCATCTGCATAGGCCAATCCAATTTAGCATGATACATATAACATCAATATCTTAATGTAATAAACATAATCATCAAGTTACTATCATATAACAACAATAAGATATATATCATGCTCATCAACAACATATAACTAATCATCAAGCTAACTGCCATATAACAACAACAAGTTAACCTATAACATACTCATCAACAACATGTAACATAATCATCAAGTTAACTAATATAGAACAACAACAACAATGCATATAACAACAAGTTACTATCATTTAGGACTACCTGACACATGTGCATATGACTACACTCATCAAATAACATCTATCATGTATGTAACCATAACAACAATAGACATGTACATAAACCTAATGTATATAACCCTAATGCATATAATAATCCATTAACTAACATATTTGCATGCCCAACATCCAAACATGTATGACAACATGCTCTTGCCTCGAGGTCCAATGCTGCAACTTCACTTTAATGATTTGCATCTCCTGCTCTATCTTATCCAACACATGAGCATCATAACAAGCAACATCATCATGATGACCTAATTGCATACAATGAACTCACAATGCATGTCTGACCTACCATACATGCATAACAAATGCATATACAACCATACACTTATGGCGACACATCCCACAACAATTCCCTCAACCTTCACATGGAGATATCATTACAACCATGATCAACACCATGTAAATGAAACACGCACATGGAATACAAGAATAACCAACACATATGCAACTGACATGAATGCATGACCAACATACCGCCCATCTAGTCAGAGGGGTGAACCATGCTTTAATACCACTCTTTTGAATCAGATATGACCCAAATAGAGTGCAACCCACTCTGATACCACTTTGTAACACCCTCCTCCCATATCTACCCACTTAACTAGCTAACCGGGGTAAACATCTGGTGAGAGGCTACTATGATATGATTCAAGCTCCTAATTGACCTTAAGGAAGTAGAATCAATGGAAACACATCAAACATACCTTCCACATTAATAACAACACTCCCAGGAGCCATCCCAACGATACTGATATCATTCCCCTGGGTTCCACTGACTTTTTAGTGTATTAAACCTTTGTACACTCCCATGGTATGGGCATGCCAGCGTCCAGAGAGCTATGGACGCTCCCATAAGCCTACATGCCTTTGTCTAGGAACTATTTCCAGTAGAACTATTCGAGATTCTGTGGGATTTAAGGCACTTTTCAAGCCCAGAATTCTGACCACTACCCAAAACTTGTTGTAGCTTCCAGAATCCATTAAACACGTGATGATAAGACTAATAAACCAAAAACTAACTCCAGGACTAGGCCTAACCATCCCCAACTGGGACTGACATTATGACAAACACTTAGCATCACTGCAATCTACAGGTCTATGATACAAGACAGAGCATGAATGACTGAAAACTCTTATGAGACATGACAAGAAGGATCACCACCTTTTCCCTTAAACTGTTATTACATCAAGTATTGAGGGGTTTTCGCAGTGCATTATATTAGATATCATTTATTGGGATTCAACTACGTTAAGTAAGTCATTCATCTATGACCATTTCCATGAGAGGTAGTTGTAACTCACTAATTTCTCATGATTTTTTAATAGTCCAGTTAGCACTCATTGCATCGGGTGATGCTCACAGGGGTGAAGGAGTGGGACTGAAACTAGTGAAATGAATCACATAGCGTCAATCATCACTTCCAAGATGAGTGACCTCCCAGGTAGTCTTGGTTACCATGTGTAAGCCCTGAAAGTGATGATTGATGTTATTTGAGTCATTTCACTAGCTTCGATCCCACTTCTTCACCCCTGTGAGCATCACCTGATGCAATGACTGTTAAGTGGACTATTCAAAAATCATGAGAAATGAATCAATTGCGACTATCTCTCATGGAAATGGTCATAGATGAATGACTTACTTAACACAGTTGAATCCTAAAAAATGATATATGTTATGACATCAATTAGGTCTTGCATCCATCATTTTAACCATTACAAGTAAATAAATGAAATAACCATGACATGAACCTGTCAATTAACCATGCATATATCTAGCATAAAACCATGGAAATGACAATGAGATAATGCCTATTAAATCCACATGTAAACAAGTACAAAAGAAAGAGACCTTATCATTTATTAAACATAGGAAAAACTAACTAGGTTGGGGACTTCCACGTAACACGACCGTAGACATGGCTGAACCAAATATTTCTTCATCTAGTCACCCCCATACCATATTCCAAGCATCAGTGTGGGATATCATGGATAAAGCAATCTAAAACACAACCAAGGGAATCCCAAGGTTAAACCACCTCCACCCTCACCATACTGTGATCACACCAAAATCAGCACTCTGATCACAAAACCAAACTAAACTTGGAATGTCATCTGGAATCCATCACTATCCCTGAGAAATTTTTGGTCTCCCTGTCTCTCTGGATTTACCGCAATCCAATCCTCGATCGCTAGGCCCTAAATTGATACACGTCCCTCAAGCTTTACCGTGTATCCCTCCAAAACTGGTCAAGGAATTCCTAGGCCTTTGGGAGTGAACCTTGAGACCACCTCTGCCCTGGATTCTGAAATCCATTTGGAAATTTCAAATCTCAAAACCGAGATCAACATCCCAACACACCATGGCATCGAAAAAAATGAAAGGCTAGGCTGAAAACCACTATCATAACCCACCAAAACCATGCCACCGAAAGCAAGAGAACTATACAAAAATATTCAAATCCATGCATGTCACAAACAACTAGGAAATCACACATGCAATATGTTACCTGCAAGTATTCCTACTTAAGCTTATTGATCTTGCTCTTCCTTCCTTTCCTTTGCTTGTTTTTCCTTCCTTGCTCAAAAGCTAGAGTGCTCTAAGAAAAATCTAAGTGTCCAAGAGTGAGAGAGAGAGAGAATAACGAGAGACCTCCAAAATTAACTGACCAAGCTTTCATTGACCAAGCCTAACTCTGACAAAAAACTTCCCCACTGATCCTCAGAAGCCTTTTGATAAATGATGCCTCTATTTTCTTCAATTTTCGTTATTTTCCTTCAATTTCCTCCTCACATGCAACCTGTGACCTTTCACCTTCCTTTTCTACTATTTTCCTTTATTTTCATATATAAGTGTGCCAAAAATTCCTTTTTTCCTCTTTAATGTCTTTGCCTTTACCAATTTCCTTAACCATAATAAACTAAATGAACACCCACACCAGGATGTCTAGCCCAACAATCAGCTTGGGATAAGTTTCCTTTAACCGTGGTCTTATTCTGCCTTTGTTAACTTTTATTACATGGAATTTTAACTAGGGATGTTACAGGACCCTCCCCCTTGGCGAACACCATCCTTGGTGCTCAACCACATCTATACCTCACCAAAACTGCTAAAAAGAAAACATACTACGCATGGAGATTTATAACCTAGCTCATTGTAGTATTAACAATGAAAGACTTGATCAAAAGAAAAACATCATGACAACACAACTAGATAACAACCATATTGCTTAATGGAGCTTTATAACATAACTCATTACGGTATTTACAATAAACACATATACACATATGCACATTTGCTAAACCATAAAATAAAAGGATGTGATGCTTGCATTTGCAACAAGGGAATCTAGAGGCTCACACCTCCACCCTCAAAGTAATACTAGGATTCTCCAATGCCCAAAGTCCAGCGCTATAATCTTGCATCACTTGTCCTTTCAGCAAACATTTATCGGCTCATTGTTCGAGGGCGCACTCCTAATGTGCATTTGATTCCATCTAGCAATGCTAATGAACAAAACAAATATATTCTCGACCTTCCCTTCTTTGCTACATAATCGCTCAGTCAATCTGGTCACCCCTTCCATGCATTCACTCACCTTCCAAGTTCCTCAGCATCCCACATCTCGGGCAATCCATCCCTTAGAAAGGCTTCCTTGGATCAGAAAGTAAAGCAACCAAGGCATATTCCTACCTCAAACCATCATACCAGTCGTAGCATGCTCATGGAAACCAATTGACAATATTGGGTACCAGTGTCCCACAATGGTCCTGCTCCTGAAGTGCTTTACCATCATACTTTTGCATGTTCCAATTCCTTTTTTCGTTGCTCGTAATGCTTGAACTCGATTTCAACCACTCAACTGGGCATTTCTGCGCTTCCTGTACCAAGCACATAACTTCCATTAGATTAAAATAAATTGAAATAACTTCAAATCATACCTCATTGGTAGCTCATCAATAAGGTACACTTGCAATCTTGTTTAATTCCTGTCACAATAAGTCAAACTAGCATCTTTGACCAAACTATCATGTATAAATATATCACATTAGGTTAGCTCAAGACACAACTATCATAGATCAGAATCATAAATCATGTGTAACCATCATAAACCAAAATCATAATTCACACGCATAATAAAACTGAAATAAAATATTGATACTTATCCTTTAATCAATCCTTAGCTTCTACCTTTGTCTTTATTCTGTACGCGCTCTGGATCGGTTTCTGGCCTTCTCCTCAACCATGTGCACATATACATAGTGTGCATCACACACGTACAACCACACACGACATACAATGCCATGAAATGCATGCACCTATGCCTGACATACAATGCATACACCTACACTAAGTGTACAACACAACAAAATACATACACCTACATCCAGTGTACAACACAACACAATACATACACCTACATCCGGTGTACACCACAAAATAATACATACACCTACACCCGATGTACCACACAATACATATACGTACACAAAGTACAACACAACGAATACACATGTCATGGTACCACGACTACACCATGAACATACATAATACCACATGTACACAACACAACATGTACGACATGCATATAATACCACATGTACACAACACAACATGTATGACATGCATATAATACCGCATGTACACCAGTATCACATGTACACACTACACCCTTTACACAGCACCACTTGCATAACGTGTACACAGTATCACATGTACACGACACCACTTGTACAACATGTACATTGTACCACCTATACAATGTGTACACAATGCTAGATGTACACAACACCACATGCACGACATCTACATGACACTACATGTACACAGTACCATATGCATGACATGTACACAGTACCACCTGCACACAGCACCATATGTACAACATGTACATATCACCACATGCTCACAACACCACTTTTACAATCATGCACACAACACCATATGTACATAGCACCACATGTACAGCATGCACGCAACACCACATGTACATAGCACTGCATATCCAACATGTACATAGCATATTTTGTACACATCACTGCATATCCAACATGCGCACAACACCATATGCACACAACGTCACAGACCCAACATGTACATAGCATCATCTATGCCCAAAAACTTCATATGCAATATTCACACAACACTATATGTACCACCTTGTACATAACTTTGCATAACAACATGTACACACATTATATATACACAACACCACATACGCACAAAATCACAAATGTAACATGTACAACATGTACAGCATATTAAATCACAACAGTAGTACCACACATCCAAAACCACAATGTCTCTAACCAAACAACCTTGCTTCTAGTGTCTCTCTGCCATCCATGCTTATCCTAACATGTCACGCATCACGTTGTTTTCATTTCGTTGATGTATTTCTCAGCATTAGCTTGTCCATAACATAAACATAAACATAGTATAATCACATAATATCAATTCATATCCACATGATACTGACCTCAAAGATCTCTCAGACTACTCTTCCCACTTGATTCCTCGTGAACCAGGAACCTCTTCATGCCATTCACCTGCATAAGCAATCTTTCCTCCACAATAATGACTCTTGATGAACCTATCAGATAATGACATATATACATACATACATACCTATATATAACATTAGCACAAAACAATCATGATCTCATCAGAAAATGACATAACATACATATATGTATACATATATATACATCGATACAATCATGATCACAACATAATTACCAGATATCATAAGGTCAAGGTTAAGAGAACTTCCTTTATCTGTGCAATTCATGTACAACATTGAGAACAACAATTCCCAACATAGCTAAGCATATGATGCCTCAAATCTATTCACCTTACCTTTCTTGATTACCTTTCCCGTGACTATCCTTCCATTGTCCATTTACACCAATGGACCCAACTAGTCCAACTGGTTGTCATACTCTTGCCTTCAACTGCGCTTATACATGCACCGAGCTTCATCCAGAACTTACATCACCTGCTAGGTTTCATTCATCTCTCCCTAGGCTCCATTAACTATCCTCTTTCCCAACCAATTTCCCAGACCCAAAATACAAAAGGCAAGACAAGAAACAAAAAAGAATAAAATCATGGAAAACCAACAACAATACGACACCACAACCAAAGTGGCATGGCATGCAAAAGATGCAAAAAAAACACAATCAAGCACAACAAATCACCAAAAGACCAAAATCACAAGACTAACAACAAACACCATGACTCAATCCCCGTGGTTCCCAATGCTTCCAAGGGAAAGCTCAACTTGAGCCTTCTTCAAGATTCCATGGCAATTTCTTTTCCATGCAATCCCCTATATCATACAGCCATCAACACATAATTGTTAGTGCTTAAATAAACATAAAAATATAGTGGTTACCTTACCTTGATGTGCCAAGCATGTTTCTTGCAACTAAACACATCCACGATATCTCTCAAGGGACTCCAATTCCCTTGATAGATTCACTTATAACTAGCGACTAGCTAATATACTTGGCAAATACAAGTTCATGAATCTAGCACATTACCACATAATGTCAGACAATATTAAGGTTAAGAAGACTTCATGTATGCAAAGCACTCAATTGGTTGGACTTAGGTTTTCCCACAGTTTTCCAAATATAGCCAAAAGAATTCTTGCCCAATTCCTTTCTTTGACCTTTTCCTTGCTGCAATTGAGTGTTACTATGCACTGTCACATCACCCAAGTGTTAGTTATATAAACACATCAACTATTAACTTATCATGCTAATACCAAGCTTGTTTCCTGCACTATTTACACATGTCAAACACATGTTCCAAATATCAAGACAATCATATCTATCAATTTGAAATCAACCTTTACCAAGACTAGTAATCATGTCATAATTCATAGATAACTCATAGTCATTAGACATGATACTACAAATGTCATCTATTACACTCACATACATATCAGCTATCTCAACACATATGTGTTAGGACAATCATCTTAAAACAAGATTGTTCATTCAAGAAATCTTACAGACACATACTCATATCATGCAAGTAATCAAACATTCATACAATAGATAAGTGGCATAATAGAAACCAACACTCAAACACCAATTAAACAACATAATCAAACATTCAAGCACAAAGTAGATGATGTAAGAAAGATCATACATTAATGTATCTCAGGGGAGGTTATCTTGTCTGCACAATCAATCCATATTAGTATGATATAACTTCACAACATATCAACTCAAAAATAAATAAGGTCATGATATCCATAATAGTCACTAGCTAACATGTTCACATCATAAACTCATAAACATTTTTCATTTATGCATAGAAATCATGTATGTACAATCAATCTAGATTAGTACAACACAATAGCACAAATAATTTGACTCATACTTGAATGTCATAACCCTAACCATCTGCATAGGCCAATCCAATTTATCATGATACATATAACATCAAGATCTTAATGTAATAACCCTAATCATCAAGTTACTAGCATATAACATCAACAAGTTATATATCATGCTCATCAAAAACATATAACCTAATCATCAAGCTAAATTTCATATAACAACAACAAGTTAACCTATAACATACTCATCAACAACATATAACATAATCATCAAGTTAACTAATATAAAACAACAACAACAATGCATATAACAACAAGTTACTATCATTCAAGACTACCTGACACATGTGCATATGACTACACTAACCAAATAACATCTATCATGTATGCAACTATAGCATCAATAGACATGTACATAAACATAATTTATATAACCCTTATTCATATAACAATCCATTAACTAACATACCTGCATGCCCAACATCCAAACACATATGACAACATGTTCTTGCCTCAAGGTCCAATGCTGCAACTTCACTTTAATGATTTACATCTCCTGCTCTATCTTAGCCAACACATCAACACCATAATAGGAAACAGCATTATGATGACCTAATTTCATACAATGACCTCACAATGCATGTCTGGCCTACTATACATGCATAAAAAATGCATATATAGCCATACACTTATGGCAACACATCCCACAACAATGCCCTCAACCTTCACATGGCAACATCACTACAATCATGATCAACACCATGTAAATGCAACACACACATGGACTACAAGCATAACCTACACATATGCAACCAACATGAATGCATGACCAACACACCACCCATCCAGTCCGAGGGGTGAACCGTGCTCTGATACCACTCTATGGTATTAGATATGACCCAAAGAGGCGCAACCCGCTCTGATACCTCTTTGTAACACCCTCCTACCATATCTACCCACATAACCAGCCAACCGAGGTAAACATGTGGTGAGAGACTACTATGATATGATTCAACCTCCTAGGTGACCTTCAGGAAGTGGAATCAATGGAAACACATCAAACACACCTTCCACATCAGCAACAACACTCCCAGGAGCCATACCAATGACACTAATATCATGCCCCTAGGTCCCACTGAGTTTTTAAGCTATTAAACCTCTATACACTACCCTATTATGGACATGCCAATGTCTAGAGAGCTATGGATGTTACCACAAGCCTGCATGCGTGCGTCTAGGGACTATTTCCAATGGACCTATTCCAGAGTCCGTGGGATTTAAGGAATGTTTCAAGCCCATAATTCTTACCATTGCCCAAGACTTTTTGTAGCTTCCAGAATCCATTAAACACATGATGACAAGACTAATAAACCAAAAACTAACTCCAGGACTATGCCTAACCATCCCGAACAGGGACTGACATTCTGTCAAACACTTGGCATCACTGCAATCTACAGATCTAGGATACAAGATAGAGCATGAATGATTGAAAAATCTTATGAGACATGACAATAAGGATCACCAACTTCTCCCTTGAACTATTATGACATCAATTAGGTCTTGCATCCATCATTTTAACCATTACAAGTAAATACATGAAATAACCATGACATGAACCAGTCAATTAATAATTCTTATATCCAACATAAAACCATGGAAATAACAATGATATAACATCCATTAAATCCACATATAAACGAGTGCAAAATCAAGAGAACTTAGCTTTTATTAAACATAGGCAAATCTGACCAAGGTCGGGACTTCCACATACCACCCGACCATAGATATTGTTGAACCAAATATTTCTTTCATCAAGTCACCCCCATGCCATATTCCAAGCATGAATGTGGGATCTCATGGATAAACCAATCCAAAACACAAGCAAGGGAATCTATAGGTTAAACCACCTCCACCCTCACCATGCCATGATCACACCAAAACTGGTGCTCCGATCATGAAACTAAACCAAACTTGGAATGCCATCAGGAATCCATCACTATCCTTGAGGAATTTTTCATTTCCCTGTCTCTTAGGCTTTACTGTATATCCCGCCAAAACCGGTCAATGGATTCCTAGGCCTTTGGGAATGAATGTTGAGACCACCTCTACCTTAGATTCTGAAATCCATCCAATAATTCCAAAGCTCAAAACTGAGATCAACATCCCAACATGCCATGGCATTCGGAAAAAGGCAAGGTTAGGCTAAAAACCACTATCATAACCCGACAAAACCATGCCACTGAAAGCAAGAGAACCGTACACCAACATGCAAATCCATGCATGTCAAAACCAGCTAGGAAATCACACATGCAATATGTTACCTGCAAGTATTACTATTGAAGTTGTTTGATCCTGCTCTTTCTTGCTTTCCTTTGCTTGTTTTTCCTTCCTTGCTCCAAAGCTAGAGTGCTCCAAGAAAACTATAAGTTTTCAAGAGTGAGAGAGAGAGAGAGAATGATGGGAGAGCTCCAAAACTAAACTGACGAAGCTTTCATTGACCAAGATTAACTCTGAAAAAAAATCTCCCCCCTTGATCCTCAAAAGCCTTTCTATCAATGAGACCTCTATTTTCTTCAATTTCCATTATTTCCTTCAATTTCCTCTTCATGTGCAACCTATGACCTTTCACCTTCCTTTTCTCCTATTTTCCTTTATTTTCATAAATAAGTGTGCCAAAAATGCCTTTTTTCCTCTTTAATGCCTTTGCCTTTGTCAATTTCCTTATTCATAATAAATCAAATGAATACCTACACCAGGATGTCCTACCCAACATTCAGCTTGAAATAAGTGTCCCTTAACCATGGTCTTATTTTTCCTTTATTAACTTTTATTACACGGATTTTTAACCAAGACTGTTACATATAGGACTTGGAAGTTGAGTCATATCATAGTGACACTCTGCTCATGTTTACCCTGGAGAGCTTGTAAAAGGGGGTAAATGTGGGTGGAGGAGTTACATGATCTTACCTGTTGAGCAACGAGTTTGTGAATACTAGAACATTTGATCAAACCAATGATATATTCAATGATGATTTTGTTGTTAGACCTAATGATGACCACATGCATTCATCTATTGATCATATGAAACCAATGATATTTGATGATCTAACATTTGAGGGTTCAAAGGTTTGTCAGGACAATGAGGCACTTCATCTCTTGTCGATTGTTACGTTAGGTCCTCACACCCTTGACAAAATCCATGAATAGGCTCAAATTAGGTTTTCTGATGAATTCTCATTATTGAAATACTTTCAAGATTTTCAAGTTGGTTATGTTGAATATCATGATAGGATTGTTGATTGGCTAAATGAGACTTATCTGGTTAATTCCTCTACAAGTAGGTGGCATCTCATCTCCCTTGTCATATATTTAGGGTTAAGAACAAATGAATGCATACCATGGAGAAACGTTCATGGTTTTAAATTTTACCATTTTATTTATCATGAAAGAATTGTGGCCTCATTGGAATAATCTTTTCTGGCACACTTTCTTGCCGACATGCATGACCTTCTTTCTCTTATGCATGATTTAGAGGTAAGTACCTTCAATTTTGCACAATACAATATACTGGTTCTAATTGATGACATCTTTGTTTTTGTAGGTCAGGAATAACTAAGGTGGATGCATTGAAATCTTGATCTCACATGACCCAATTTCCTCTTTGGTTAAATTAGAGTTTGAGGTGTATACTAGTTAGGGTTTTCTTGCTACAGTTTTAGGTTTACCCTAGTTAGGGTGTAGACATACTTTTGTTGTATGTTCTTTATTGCAGCTAGTTTGTTTTGCTTCTTGATATTATGCATTTGTCTTACATTCATCTTCTTGCATTGCTCTTCACCACATTGCATTTGCCTGCATTAGTATTACATGGCTCTTTTAGTCGTAGTTAGTTGCTTTTTCTTGCATTACATCATATGAGATTGCATTGTTGTTCCTATATTGCATGTAGTTTGTTTGTTGCATTATATCATGCATTCATTTATATTAGCACTACCTTCTTCTTGCAAGTGCATTCACTTCTTGTTTACTTACATCGCCTTTGTTCTCTATGTTGCACGGCACTGCATTACCTTTCATGTTTTCATCTAAGCCTTGTTCTATGCATGCTCCCTATATTCATTTTATGCCATGATGAGTTTTTCTTATGCTTCTTTGCACATGTTGAAACCCTAGAAGAGCTTCTTCAGTCACTTTTCCCTACTATTGAAACCCTAGGAGAGCTTCTTTGATCACCTTGCCCTAATGATGAAACCCTAATTCAATGTTTGTGTGTGCTTGTGATAGATACTCCATGAGGCAGCCTCTCATAAATCCAGTTATCAAAACTATGTCTTGAACATGTTTCCCTTAAGCCTAACTCATGACTGAGGAAAATAAGAATAGGTACGTGTGGGGAACCCTAATCAATTAAAATGACCTATATTTGTAACCTAAACCCTTTGTCTGGCATGAACCTGAATATTACATGGCATGTTTATATTATTCACCCATTAGTTGGAGATATGATGTGAGAATGTGACATGAGGGAAACCTTAAGTCAGTGAATTCCTTTAGTTTCTGAAATTAAGGAACAACCTCTCTTTCTCGTAAAATAAGTTGGGATCCCTCATCCGCCTTAGCATAATAAATTCCCAAAAAATGATGTCAAATTGAATTTGAAAAAAGCTAATTTAAAAAGGGTAAAAGGATTGAGAACGACTTCCTGCACAAAGAGGTGATGCAAGTAAATTCGTTGAGGTATTGAATAGGCCTACATCATCATCAAATACTTACATGTGTGGGTTCTTGTTTTAGCATGTGCAAAACAATAGGACCTAACTAAGAGACAGAGGAAGGGCATATCTACAATAACCCAAGTAACCCAAGGGGTATGAACAATGTTTATTCAATAATTCTTCACACCATTCAGAAGACTCGATCTGTAGTAGGAATGTGAGCAAAGATGTTGGATTCTACAACTAGTTCGCTAATTATTATAGCCGCTACAACAACACCCGAAATTTTTAACGTGTATATCTAAATTTTCGGTCCCCTTGCAATTTTCAAGGTCTTAATAGATATCCCTATCAATTTTAATGGTCAGGCTCATTTCATCGGGGCAACAAGTGCTAGCAAGTCCATGAGACACACTGTCTATGTGTGTCTTCTTTGCTTCATCCTTGACATTAGGGTTTATGGCATTTTTCATCCATTTGTTTTACAGAAAATGTTTTAACCTCTCCACTGGTGTCTAAGTAGATTAAAGAAGTTAGGGTTTTTAAGAAATTTCCAAAACCATCCTTTTGTGTTCCTTTTGTACCTAAGGTGTTGAACAAGGTTGCAATCAAGTTGGGAGTTTTATTGCCATCAAAATCATATCTTTATGATAATAGATATTGTTATGCCAACCGGGGTACTTCTAGGTATTTATGAGGACACTTGTTTCAAGTCAGAGGAAAAAAATTCTTTCTTATAGTGTTTGGAATTTCATGGACTTGGTAGTGGTTTTGAGTTTGAATAGAATTTTAAGTATATCTAGCAAGTTGTTTCAGTGTTGTACCAACATGGAAACTTATAAATGACCATACAAACAACAATTTGAAGAAGTGACCACAATATCTACAAAGCCTTCAAAGTTCATTCACCATTATTACAAGCCTCCAACTAGAAATTTTAAGATCAAGCTTACCATAGTTGGAAAAGGATTGACATTTGGTAATGAAGGTCACAACATCAAAGCAGGACAATTCTAAGTTGATTAAGCAAAATATGGACTTAAAGTTCATAGCTAGAAATTTGCAAGCTATCACAATAGAATGCAAACTAATGTATGGTTTGCAAGCAACACAAGAATTGAATTTTGGAAGAGCGAATATCTTAAGTATGGTCAAAATTATTGGTCCCAAGATTACCAAGTTGGCCATAGCGGGACAGTATTTGTTGATATTACAAGAGATCTCACTATAAGTCATGAGAGGGAAGCTTCTTTGGAAACTATATTAATGGAAAATGAGCAAAAGGAAGCAAAGGTTCAAAATCAAATTGCAGAAACAAACAAAGGGAGGCATACCTAGAAAATGAGAATGCAAACACATGGGCTCTTGTTGCAAAACTAATAAAGGGACAAGATAATATGGGTGAAATCATATAAGGAAGACTGGATGCATGCAGATGTTGAAAATATAGAAGCCTCAAAGGTGACAATAATATACCATGATTCATTGCATGAAACAATATCACTAATGAGTCGAGGCTAGATGAAAATGATGTGAATTACCATGCTTTGGAAAAGCTAAAATTTTCCCTTGAATATGATATACAAAGACATTGGAAGTGGAATTTATCCTTTCTCAGCTCAAGAGTGAGAATATTGATGATTGGAAACTTATAATGCTTGATAAATTACAAGGCCCCCATGCTATGAAATTATGAGGCTTTTCCATGCAAGGTGTGCAAGAAATGCATTGTAGCATTCACAAAATGTACACTTTGTAAATGTCTTGTTACATACATAATTATGACATAGATATTGAGTATAATGTAGGTGACCATGTAACTCGTTGGGTGAAAAAAATTTGTCCTTACAACAATCCTCAAGAAACACAAAATTACTATAGTCCTACTTTCTATCATCTAGGAAGCAACCCTACACATAAGTGGGGTGGACATGGATAAGTTCTAGAGGGAAATAATCTCATTTGACAGTGAGATCAATACTAAAAAGAGCAATCTTAATAAAAGAAAAATTTGTATCATTGAACTTGACAACGAGAAAGTGCAACATTCCAAGAACATGAATTGGTATGAATTCTTCATGAATGAATGCATCTCTTTGAATATTTGTGACAAAACAACAGCAATACAAGAAAGAGGATCAAAGGCATTTTCTTTATACTCAATTAAGGACCAAATAATACATCTACAATTTTATTCAAGAAAATCCTCAACAACTTTTACCAGGAAGCATGTTAGAGTTCACATATTATGTCCAAAGGGGTTGATACTAGTATAACCTTCCCCGAGTGTTTTGACATATATACCATTTTTTTCAAGCACCAGATTCACTAGTTTTTAATATTTAATTCCTTTATGATGATCATTTTCCCCGTTGGTTTAGTCTCAATGACCATGATGTGCACTTTAAGGAATGACTATGCAAAATATTCCCATGAAGATGATGATCTAGAAACCCTAGAAAGAGATGGAAGTGAAGGATCATGCTAGAAGTGTGTTCATGGAGATGTTTTCTAATCATCCCAAAATAGGGTATGGTTATCAGATCAAACAAGAACAAATTGCAGTTTATCCATTTCAAAGCATTGTTCAAAAAGAGTGCATTTGTAGATGAAAAACAAAAGAGGGCATATGCTAAGATTAGTAGACAAAGCGTAGATGAATTGTCAACGAGGATGATACTCATGCTCCTTGTTTTAGCCTAGGGTGTTTCGAGATATTCATGCTCATATTGTGTTAAGCAACCAAGGAATCACAAAAGTCTTCATGGTTTTCCTAACCAATAGACACTGTAATAGGAAGAATTTGAACTATTGGTAGTGAAATTATGGAAAATTCTCTACGGATGGCCTGGGAAGTGTTGTAGCTCAATATTACGCAGTCAACATTTTGGATATTTTTGAATTTAAGGATGACAATGAGTCTTCATTTTCCTTAATGCATCGTAGGGAGGATAGTTTGTCCATTGGAGCTCAAGATATCACATGACAATTTTTTTATAAATTTATGTTTAAAAAAACAAAGTTTGATGCAAAAATTGGGTTTCTAGTAGCATAGCATTGCTCTCGGCCTCTTATGCAGAAAAGTTTTATTTATATTACAATAATTGGGACCGAAGTCCAATCTCCAAGTCCCCGTTCCATGATATATATACCATCGGAGTTCACCAATGCATTGCAAGGGGGAAGTATGTCCATTGGAGCTCAAGATATCACTTGACAATTTTTTTTATTAAATTTATGTTTAAAAAAAATGAGTTTGGTGCATAGTAGCACTTTATTGCTCTCGTCCTCTTATGCAGAGAAGTTTTATTTGTATTACTCCCCATAGTATGTCTATTGGAGCTCAAGATATCACTTGACAATTTTTTTTATTTGTATCTCTCCATAATGTGTCCATAATATGTCCATTAGATATCTTGACAATTTTTTTTATAAAATTTATTCAAGATATCACTTGACAAATTTTTTTATTTGTATCTCTCCATAATATGTCCATTAAACAATTTTTTTCTATAAAATTTATGTTTAAAAAAATTAGTTTGGAACTTTGGTGCATAATAACATTTTTTATTGCTTTTATTGTATTACTCTCCATTCCATGGGGAATATAAACTTTGGTGCATAGCATTTTATTGCTCTCGTCTTCTTATGCAGAGAAGTTTTACTCTCCATTCCATGGGGAATATAAACTTTGGTGCATAGCATTTTATTGCTCTCGTCTTCTTATGCAGAGAAGTTTTAGTCTTCTTAAGTTTTAGTCTTCTTATGCAGAGAAGTTTTAGTTGTATTACTCTCCATTCCATGGGGAATATACCATGAGAGAGAATATACCATGAGAGAAAAGTTTTAGTTGTATTACTCTCCATATAAACTTAGGTGCATAGTAGCATTTTATTGCTCTCATCTTCTTATGCAGAGAAGTTTTATAAACTTTGGTGCATAGTAGCATTTTATTGCTCTTGTCTTCTTATGCAGAGAAGTTTTATAAACTTTGGTGCATAGTAGCATTTTATTGCTCTTGTCTTCTTATGCAGAGAAGTTTTAGTTGTATTACTCTCCATTCCATGGGGAACATACCATGAGAGAGAAGTTGAAGTTTTAGTTGTATTACTCTCCATTCCATGGGGAATATACCATGAGAGAGAAGTTTTAGTCTTCTTATGCAAAGAAGTTTTAGTCTTCTTAAATTTTAGTCTTCTTATGCAGAGAAGTTTTAGTTGTATTACTCTCCATTCCATGGGGAATATACTATGAGAGAGAAGTTTTAGTTGTATTAATCTCCATATAAACTTTGGTGCATAGTAGCATTTTATTGCTCTCGTCTTCTTATGCAGAGAAGTTTTAGTCTTCTTATGCAGAGAAGTTTTAGTTGTATTACTCTCCATTCCATGGGGAATATACCATGAGAGAGAAGTTTTAGTTGTATTACTCTCCATTCCATGAGGAATATACCATGAGAGTTCACGAATTACCAAGCCGACACATCTCACAAGGAAGCTCAAACACTCAACCTGCCAAACCAAACAAAGCTCAGACACTCGACCTAGAAAACCAAGGGAGTATCCCACGAAGGAATCAACATAACCGCATGATACAACGAGTGACAAAATTTACAAGGGATGTTATAAAAAACACAATACATTTTCACCATGTGAATGTGGGATATATCCCATATTTGCGTGATAAAAAGCAGCGAGTGCTTTACAAAGGAGAAGATCACATGCCAAGGTTGCATGCACAAAATTGTGGTTATAAAATTATCTTATTAATTGGACACGTTTCACCACTTACCATCAAAGACATTGTAAATGAATAAGTGGATAGGGCATTTAGCAATATATTGCTTCACCAGTCTCTTCGAAAGTGCCCTTATAAATTAGTGTGCTAATTTTCAAAGCATCAAATCATTTCTACGCTAAATCAATAAAAGTTAGTTTTCTAGTTAGCTTTCTTATCAATTAATATAGCACTATTATAATATATGAATTAATATAACACTATTAGTTTTCTAGTTAGTTTTCTATATTGGAATTGATTTACAAATAAGCACACCCATATTGTGTATACCGTTAAAAGGCAGAGTTACACATTAAACTTATACTCTTTGCTTTGTTATATTGAGTAAGTGGCGAGTTGATATGAACGAGAGGGCGTCCCATGCAAAGTATAATCAGTCAGCTTACAAGACTATGATTTTTTAAGTTCACCCTTATTCAAATAAGGGAGGTCTTCACGGAAAAAGTAGCTATGGGGATTAAAGTCTGAAATATATTACTGGCGTGAAACCTTATATTTGAATTACATTCAAGTTCCCAATCCAACTGGCATTTAAAATGGCTCTAACTTTTCTCTCCTTAGACTCTAGATAAATATTCATCACATTGGAACCATCAAGGTGATATCTAATTCATTTGTCGGGTCAGAAAGGCAGGACTAACCAGGAAACATCTGGGGCGCGGCTCGGCATTGATGAATCCCATTGTAAAACAGGACGATAATCATTGGGAGAGAGTGGAAGAGTCGTGGATGGAGCAAGACAAAGAGCCATGGATGGAGCAGGATGTTGGATGATAGACATACTTTTTTCTAAACCATAAGGGACTGCGGGAATCATACTAACTCTGTATTGCAGGACCATGAAGGAGGGAGAGAGCCAAGGATTCTTGTTACTGCGAAACACAGATAAACCCCCTGGACGAGAAAGATGAAGAGCCATAGATGGAGCAGGACTTTGGGATGATAGCCATACTCTTTTCTAAACCATAAGGGACAACGGGAAACAAACTAAATCTGCACTGCAGGACCATGAAGGAGAGACATGGATATAACCAGTCAAAAAGAGGAGTAGAAAGAGGATGAAGACAATGAAAATCTCTCATAACAGAGCATGACTGTTGGGAACACATGCTAACACAGAGATTTTGCACGAAGAAGGATATTATAGTAGTTGTCTTAAAACTATATATTTTCGAGGAGAACAAAGCTAGGGAGGAGGTTGTCAAAGTTGATAACAGGAGAGCATATAGGGTACATAAGACTGAGCAACACATAGAATTTTAATTCATGATTTCTAGATATGCATATGATACAAGTTTCGCAAGAAGAAGAACGCAGAGCACTGTGGATGTCTGATGGAAGCTTGAGGGTTCGATCATCCATTGATTTTCCAGGTTGTTCTCTGGTTTTTTTTTCGTTGGCAGAACTCGATACATTTTGAACTGTTACTATTTATTTATCGTGGCGACTTGGGGATCTCTGATTGGTTGTTCCTTCGACGTTCTGGGAAAGTCACGAGCGATTAAAGTTGCATGCTCTTCTCAGCAGATGACAATTTTTACACCTTTTAGGAGAACAAATAGCATTGTGGATGACCTCTTTCTAGGTTCCAAAACTTGGCTATCGCCCTCACATCAGCATGTTGCAGAACGGTTGGGTGTGTTTTCATTTTCTTAGTCTAGCGGACGCGGAAATCATTCTTGGACTGCCTTGGGTTAAATGCAAAGGTTTCCTTCTATTACAGGCTTAGCAAGCTAGTTTCAACCCTCTCTCCACTACCCCTCGAAGGAAGATCGTTTGGGCCAAGTTGTTGGGCCTTCCACTTGAACTATGGACACATTTGGAAATCATCAACATCGCTAGTTCCATCGGAATTTTCTATTACTAGGACGACGGGAGCTCAAGACAGATGGATAAAAGAATTGCTTGGGTGCTCATTGAGGTTGATCTTGGAGGTGGTCTTATTTCTATTATGGACCTGTCTTGGGACTCATTCACCCACAACCTTGGTATTGACTACTCAGATATTCCTTACAGAGGTCTGATTTACCATTCGACGGATCATCTTTGTGCTACCTACCCAAGACAATTTCAGACAGATCGATATACACGCTGGAGGCGCACCAGCCTGCCATTGATTGGGGCATAGAATGGATCTTACTTGAACAAACCCTCATCGGCATCTCCAAGTATTCCATTATCTTCTTTTGTTCTCTCTCTCCTCACCTCCTTCTCTTTTTTCCTCCCCTGTTTTGCCTTCAGTGGCTTTGCCAAACGAGGTTTTTGATGAACCTTGTACACCTTTTGTTGTCCTTCCCTCCGTGGATTCCCCGTTATCTAGTCCTGACCTGCCCCCTCCTACATCTCCCCCTGCCCGCTTCTCCTACATCTCCCTCCCCTCTATATTGATAATTAGATACTCTTTCTTTCTCGGACTCATTTGGGATGGAGCCTCTTTCTATAAAGAAATATTTCTTCCACCAAAGGGATGGGAAAAGTCCCTCTTCCACCTCCTTTACTACTTTACCACTGGAAAATCCTCCAACCCCAGCAAGAAGAAACTTATCAAATTTAAGATGTTATTCTCTTTTCTTACCTCAACCTCTCATTTTGAACACTGTGTGCCTTTACTTGGCGATCTCTTTGTTGGAACTTCTCTTGACACCCGAGTCCTTAGAGTGGACGAGCCTGTCTCTCTAGTTTCCCATGATCATTCTATCCTACAACATTAGAGGATTGGGGGCCTATCACAACTCTCTCCCCCTAAAAGGCCTCATTCACAAGAACCATTCGAGGGTGATTTTGTTACAGGAAACCATGATTCCCAAGGAGAAATCTTGGGAAATTATTCTCAACACATGCCTTTGATGGCATGTCTGTGCACATAGTTCTAGTGGTTTATCTAGCGGTTTATTGGTGTCTTGGAAGCCCTCCCATCTTAAGCTTTCAGCTTATCTGAATCCTGCATGTATCCTACTTTTTGGACATCTACGTGGATGCTCTACCCGTCTTCATATCATCAACATGTATGCACCTTACTCAAGTAGGTGAGGCTTCTGGGAATTGGTTTTGAACTTTGGATTGTTGGATTTGTCCTCTCTTATAGTGGTCGTGGCCAGATATCTCAACTTGATTGTTAATGTTAAGGAAATTTTGGGACACAAGGTGAAGGCTCACAATTTGGAGGCATACTTCAAGGCACTCTTCTATTCATTGTCCCTCCGTGATATCACTCCTATCAAGATTGTACCCACCTGGAATAATGGAAGGATAGGGACTAATGGAATATCTAATCGGTTAGATCATTTTCTGATTAAGGAACATTTAGTAGTGGGACTGCACGAACTAACATCTTCGGCTATTCCCTCTTTTGAATCAGATCATTTCCCAATTACTCTTTCCTGGGATGGGGATTCTGGGCATAAGGCCCTTCTTTTCAAATATAATCAGATATGGTTAGAGCATGTGGAGTTCACTTACATTGTACACAAGGTCTAGTGGGAGTCTCAAACATAGCTAAGCCCCATGGTTAATTTCCGCTACAAATTAAAATTCTTGAAAAAGGAGGTCCATAAGTGGGTTAAGATATTGAAATCTAATGAGACTAGAATTCTGGTTTCCATTGAGAGCTCCCTTATGGAACTTTCTGATCCAGATCACCCACCCTTCCATTATGTAATTCATTAATCTTCGATTATGGAGCTAGAAGCTAACAAGTGAGCCTTCTACAAATCACTTGAATTGTCTTGGAGATTAAAAAGTCGAGAAACTTGGGTTGTAGCCGACGACAAGAACACAAATTTCTTTCACATATTTGCTTTAATGCGGAGGAAAGAAAATGGTATCTAGAGCATTCGGGATGAAATGGAATCCACTTATACATCTCAATTTGATATCGAATAGGTTGCTTATCTTCATTTTAAAATTGTGTTCTCATATAAAGTCCAATCTTAACGGGACCAAATGGATTTTATCAATCTCATGCTGAAGATGGTATAGGATGAAGAGAATGTGATTTTGCGTCGGCCTGCTACGATTTATTGTATTACAAGCATGTGCCAAGGGCAAGAGTCCTAGCCCAGATGAGTAGGGGGTCTAACTATACTTGCATTTATTTTATAATATGTCTAAAGACCTTCTGGATTTGGTGGAGGAATCCAAGGTAAAGGGATATGTTTCAGGTGCCATTAATTCTACATTTATAACACTTATCCCCAAGATGAAGTATCATGTCACATTTCGAGACTTTCGGCCTATTTCTCTCTACAATGTTGTTTATAATATTATATCTAAGCTCCTTGCAGTCATGCTTAAACTATATTTGACAACTCACATCTCTCGGAGAAATTCAGGTGTATTGAGGGGCGGCAAATCTAGGATGCGGTGGCTACCACTCAAGAATGTCTTCATACTATTAAGGTAAGGAGGCATAAATCATGCCTTATGAAAATTGATATCAACAAGGCTTTTGACTATGTAGATTGGGATTTTCTGAGATTAATCCTATTCAAAATTGGAATATCTTATCAGAATGTCATATGGATCATGGCATATGTGAATTCTGTTATTTTTTCTATTATCATCAACGAATCTCCTACTTCATTTTTCAAAGATTTTAGAGGTTTGTGGCAGGGGTGTGCTCTATCTCCTATTCTTTTCATTTTAGTCATGGAAGCTCTCAGAAGGAGGATCATCGACTATAAGGATAGGGGATTGATCACTGGTATTACTATGAGCCATCAAGTTAAAGTCACACATTTCATGTTTGTGGATGATCTCCTTTTCAATGGTACTATTTCTATCTCAGAGTGAAAATGATTTTATCACATCGTTGTTTCTTTCGGATCTGCATTTGGCCTCTTTATGAACTCTATCAAATCAAAATTGATAACAGAGCATGAGAATGCGAGAGAGGTTGAACAGATTTTCCAAATTTTTGGGATCAAAACCCAGTCATTGGACTCTAGTTTCACCTATCTAGGATTTCACATTAAACCAAATTGTTACCAGATTTCAGATTGGGGTTGGATCATTAAAAAATTTGAGCATAGAATCAATCACTAGTCCCACAGGTGACTTACCATGGGGGTAGACTTATATTGATTAAACCTATATTACAGACTATTTCTGTTTTCTAGATGCATCTTTATATGTTGTTGATGGCCATTATTAGAAATATTGATGTCATACTCGCTAGCTTCCTATGGTCTGGTTTAGGTGAACATAAAAAGACCCATCTCATCCGTCTAGCTACTCTTACCAAAGTTGTTGACAATGGGGGATGGGAGATCCTCGATACTCTATCTTTTAATCGTGCACTCATATGCAAGAGTTTGTGGAGAGGTTTAACTGGTAGGGGCACCTGGTCACTGATTATTCGTGGAAAATACATTGCCTATAAGAACATAGAGGAATGGATTAAAGATGGCGCCATTATCACACCCTCATCCTCTTATATCTGGTGATGCATGATGAGGAACTGACATTGGCTTTCCACAGATCCTTGTTGGGAGGTGGGTAATGGAAATGGGACAACGGTTGGCTTAGACATCGTAAAATGTCTTTTGGTCTCTCATACCCTATCTTCTCCTCTTCTCCAGCATTTGCATGGCAGAGATATGTTCCTTTTCTCTCATAGGTTTTCATTTCCTCATATTCAATCTTGGTATTCGGCAGAGGACATTGAACTTACGGGTTCATTGGCTACAGAATGGGACCTCTACATTAGACAGGCTGAGGCCACTGGAATTTATCTCAATGAAGAGATAGACGTGATGACCTAGGTTGGTAACACTTTCCAGAGCTAAATTGCATTACATGATATCTATAAACATATCACTAATCCTCTTTCCAAACTACTAAGGTTCCTAACTCGATGCATAAGATTTGGAGGTGGGAGTTCCCATTAAAACTTAAATGCTTTTGATGGTTGGCTCTACATGAAAAAATACTCACCAGGAGTAATCTCTCTTGAAGAGGCTTCTATCGACCTGGTATATGCTCGCTTTGTATGCTTTATTCGGAGGATGTTTCACATCTCCTTATCAACTATCCTATAGCTACAGAAATCTCGCATTTTGTTCTTCATTTATTTCAGATTGATGGACACTAGACGCATCTCAACTTGGAGGCTTTTTTCAAACTATGGTTTACTACTCATCAGAAATTCTGTTCCTTTCCTTTTTATATCATCTAGGGCATATGGAGATGCAGGAATAGCAATATCTTTGAACACAAGAAGGTGGACATTAGACAAACTGTCTTGGCAATCGCAACATATTTTTCTGAGATAGGCCCCATGAAGCGTGACATCAAATGGAGACAGTTCATTACATAGGATGTTTGGAGGAAGTTTCCAGTTGCCTTCTTTGATGTTGCATGCAACATTACTAAGTGTGGATGTGGTTCCCTCATTGTTAGGGAACCTGGACATTATTTTAATTCCTGGTGGTACGCTGGCAGGGGTACTAATAATCGAGCAGAAATTATTCCACTTTGGGGTCTCCTATACTCGGATCAATGGCTCAACATCAAATATATTCAAGTATTTTGGGACTCAAAAGGCTACATTGATTGGATCAAAAGGCTCAATTTCTTTCAGCCTCCAATGATGTCATATTGGATGAAGAACATTCGATCCATAGTGCGTAACTTTCAGCACATCTCATTTGCACACATTTTCCAGGAGAAAAAACATATTGTAGATATGCTTCCCAAAAGAGGTGTGACTGGAACACCTGGGGTCATCTCCTACGCTTCATATATACAGGACAACAGGGTCAACACTGGGAGCTTTCATATTTTCTAAATTTTTATGAACTTAGATTTTGAATATTTGAGAGTTAATATGCTTTTTGGTAGGATTGTTCATGTCTGTAACTGCTTTATTTTCTTTTGAAAGATCATTTTGACATAATGTAGGGGATTGGATTTTGTTTGGCTTTTTGGTTCCAACATGCCCTTACTAGTGATAGAATTGAAAAGTTTGTTCCTATGCAAGAAACAAGAAGATTGGAAAATTCTAAGATCTATGTATATGTACTCTCTTTTTATTTATAAAATATAACATATTTTTTCTTTTGAAAAAAAAAATAATAATAATAATAAATAAATAAACAATTAAAAATAATAATAATAATCCCAATCCAACTAACAAATCATCCTTGAACAAATGAGAATCAACGTCTCCAAAGCTTTATAAATTCATCGTGGGGGTACACTAGGAATGAATGAGGTGAAAGACAGCCTTGACTGAGAAAAGGGATAGAAGATTCAATTCAAAAAGCACTACAAATATGGTTGAAGTTTCCAAACAGAGAGCTATTGATGAGAGGGCCACGACACATAAACTGGCGAAAAAGCCTATGGAACTCATTAATGATGATTGATTAGAGCTTATGGAGGTAGCTGCATAAGCTGAGGGCCTCTCCTCAACATTTTTTCTTGATAGTAAGACACTCCAAGAAATTGAATCATACAAAGGTACATTGGGAAAATTTCCAACTACTTCAGTTAAAATGAAGAGATCGTTTGTTGTTTGTCCCTGGATAGATTCTGAATAGAATGTTGGAAATTATTTATGGTGAGGCAGTTTATAGTTACTTTTGCAAATGTTCTTGGTCTTTGGCCATTCACTCTTTATAAGTTTGTGTAAGAACCGAAAAACAGATGCAAATACAGTAAAGGAGTTTATATCATGAACCTGTAATTAATTTCTTGAAAACTTACAAAATTAAATAATAGAACTGCTGAGGTACCTACCTGTGCGCCTACGGTTGATGATGCCTCCAAATACCTTGCTTCGGTTACCAAAAGACTGAATCCACCTAGCCAAATTGAGCAGAACCTGGCTACTCAGTCCAGTAAGCTTCTTAGTTGAAGCAGACTATTCCCCCGTGCCCATAAACCTCAGAACAATCCGTGCTCTTCCTGTGGATAATTTCAGTTTATCATGTTCTTCCTCCTTCAGTTTTCATTTCCTCTGTTCTTTTCCTTCTTCCCCCCTAGCTCCCTCTAAACTTTTGCTCGGTGGTTTTTATCTGTTTACTTGGCGGTGGCCGCTCTTCCACCAACAACCCATCGCTTAGCCTTCTCGTGACACCTTCGATGTCACATATCATATATATCTTTGTTATGGTCATGTATGTATTTATTACATTTATAATTTAATTAATTATATTTCTTTATGATTTATTAAAGTACTTCTTTTGATATTAAGATTATTTTTAATTATATATATATAATATATATATATATATATATATATATATATATATATATATATAATATATATAGATATATATATATATATATATTATTATATATAATATATATATTCATATATATTATATATATATTTAATCGTTTTTATTAATTTATTATATGATTTTTATTAAATAATCTGAAATATATAATTTATAGATAGGTTGTTACATACACTCCCCCTTTAGAAAACTTCATCCCGAAGTTAGAGTTTTTTTTATTTTATATGATTACTTATGATAGCAATTAGTACATTCTTCTTAAGATTGTAAATCGAGGTTAAATTCTTATTTAATGTAAGGATACTATAAAATTGGTGTTTTCAATACTTCTAGGTTTATAATTTTAATGGTCATGCTTTGCCTTAACCAGGTTCCCAAGCTATTCTAAAATCATCCTATCCTTCCTAATCTCTTCCGCTCCCATCCTATCCGTCCTCTACTGGAGTATGCCATGGCGTCAGTTTTACTGACCTAACCATTCATAAACTCTAAGGATGACAGCGTCGGTTATACCGACCTGATTCCTAGTAGGCATTCGGCAGTCATCGTCATATGTCTAGGGGAGCGTGATTTGCACAGTCCTCCCATGACTCCAGGGTTTAGAGGATAAACAGTGGGCAACACCTCACCCCTCCCAATAGAATTAGGGTTAATACCCTATCATAGAATCTCTTTGAGCCTTAATTGTTCTGAGGTTTCTGTCATCACGTGGTCATTTTGGTAACAAATATTATCTGCAATCATAAACACTTGTCCATGCATTTATAAAAATGTGCATTAACATATTCAAAAATAAATAACTTATGTATAATTCACACATGTCAACTACAGTATAACATATTTTGCCATATTCTATTCATGTCATTGACTTTCGTATTAAAATGTAATTATTCTTTGATTTCTATCTCATCAATCATATTGATACGCATAAATAAAACAGAATTATAATATTTTAATTCCCATCAGAAGCAAAATCACTTAAATATTTTAAACTTTACTTTGACAACTATAATTTAGTAAGATCAATAACATATTTTGTCTTGGTATCCATGTACCAGCGAAACTTAAACAGATATTATGTCATAAAAATTCACATTTATATATGATCATTCAAAATGGCTTTGAGTCTCTTATTTGCAATAAAGTAAAAATATATACGAAACATAGTTTAAAGTTCTTCAAAATTGACACAGATTAGGGCATTTTTGACATATGTTCTCTGTATCTTCCGAAATAGCTGATCCAGGACTATACTTGTCCCACTGGACCTTAACTTGGTCTACCAAATGATTCCTGCGCTGTCGAACCCTATGTTCCAGTATACATAATGGTTCGACCGATATGATTCCTTCGTCCGATACCTGCAGTTCCTTCCATTGAAGGTTATGAGATTGATCAGCTATATAATGTCTTAATATAGATACATGAAATACATTATGAATTTTATGCAAGTGAGGTGGCAGTGCAAGACGATAGGTGACAAGTCCAACTTTTTCCATGACTTTAAATGGTCCAATAAATCGGGGTGACAACTTTGTCCTTTTTCTTAATCGAATAGTACTTTTATTTGGTTTGATGCAGATGAAAACCTGATCCCCTACTTCATACTTCCTATTAGTTCTGTGAGCATCAGCATAGCTCTTTTGTCTATTTTGTGCTTCCTTTAACCGTTTTCTAATTTGTCTTACCTGCTCTTCCATTTCTTGGATTAATTCTGGTCCTATTATCACTCGATCTTCTAACATGTCCCAACTTAACAGTGTTCTACAAGGTCTGCCGTATAATGCTTCAAATGGAGGCATTCCAATCATACTGTGGTAACTGTTATTGTATGTGAATTCTTCTAAGGATAAGTACTTTTCCCAGTGTGATTGTTGATCCATAACATACATTCTCAACATATCTTCAAGTACTTGATTTACCCTTTTTGTTTTCCCATCAGTTTCAGGATGATTATCAATGCTCAAATTTAGTTGGGTTCCTAAGGCTGACTGCATGCAAGTCAAGAATCTTGAAGTGAATCGTGAATCTATATCGGATATAATATTCTTAGGTACTCCATGAAATCTGATAATTTCATTTATAAATACTCGCTCTACGTCAGCAACTTCGTAAGTATCTCTTACGGGAATGAAATGGGTGCTTTTTGTTAATTTATCCACTACTACCAGAATGGCATTATGTCTTTGAGAAGTAAGAGGTAGCTCAGTGATAAAATCCATAGAAATAATCTCCCATTTGGTCATAGCAATGTCGTGAGGTTGTAAGAGACCCGCTGGATGACAATGATCTACTTTTACTTGTTGACATTCTAAACATTTCGCAACAAATTGAACGATATCACGTTTCATGTCTGACCAGAAGAAGAGCTTCTTAGTATCCGTATACATTTTCTTTACTCCAGGATGTGTACAATATACTGCTCTGTGGGCTTCCTTAAGAATAGTGTCTCGAAGATCTTTATTATCAGGAATATACATCCTTCCATGGAATCGTAAGATTCCATCATCTTCTAGTTCATATCCTTCAAACTTAGATTCTTTTGACTTTTTACCCTCAAGACCAGATCTCACCTTTAAATACCAGCTATCTTTTATGAGATATTCTAGTACTCGTTTCCTTAAGCCTACTTTGATAGGTATGAGAGAGAATATTCGTGGTCTTCTGCTTAAAGCATCTACTACTACATTTTATTTTCCCTTAATATATGATATTCCAAAGTCATATTCACTTAGGAATTCACTCCATCGTCTTTGTCTAGCATTTAAGTCTCTTTGGGTGAACAAATATTGTAGACTTTGATGGTCGCTTTTAAGCGTAAAACTTCGCCCTACTAGATAATGTCTCCAAATTTTTAAAGCTAGTACTATAGCGGCTAACTCTAAATCGTGAGTAGCATAGAGTTCCTCGTGAGGTTTTAACTTTCTTGAGGCATATGCTATTACTCCTCTATCCTGCATCAATATTGCACCCAACCCTTGTTTGGATGCATCAGTACATACCGTAAAATCTTCGTCCATATCAGGGACTCTTAAGATTGGTGCACTGGTCAGTAGTCTTTTGAGTCCAAAGAATGCTTTATTACATTCCTCAGTCCATTCATACTTAACACCTTTACGCTGAAGGGTTGTAATCAGCTTTGCAATTTTGGAGAATCCTTCCACAAATCATCGGTAGTAACTGGCTAAACCCATAAATATTCGTACTTCATGTGCGTTTTTCGGTATTGACCATTCCATGATTGCTTTTACCTTCTCAGGGTCTACTGAAATCCCTTCACCTGATATGATATGACCTAAGTAACGAATCTTTTCTTGAAAGAATGAACACTTGGATAATTTTCCATACAACTGATGTTTTCTAAGGCAGGACAATACTATCCGTAAATGATCTTCATGCTCTTTCTTATTCTTGGAATAGATGAGAATATCATCTAAAAATACTTGTACGAATTGATCAAGATATTCGCGGAAAACACTGTTCATAAGATTCACGAATACTGCTGGTGCATTTGTTAATCCAAATGGTACCACAGTAAATTCATAATGTCCAAAACGTGTCCGGAATGCAGTCTTAGAAATATCACTTTTAGAAATCCTTCGCTGATGATAGCCTGATCGAAGATCAATTTTTGAAAAGATAGCAGCTCCTTTCATTTGATCGAAAAGATCATCGATTTGAGGCATAGGATATTGATTCTTTGCTGTAGCTCGAGTCAAGTCTCGATAATCTATGCATAATCTTAAGGATCCATCTTTATTTTTGACAAAAATTATAGGAGCACCCTAAGGTGATATACTGGGTCGAATATGTCCTATATCCAATAGTTCCTTCAATTGAATTTGCAATTCTTGAAGTTTTGGAGCTATCATTCTATAAGGTGTTTTAGAGATTGGTTGAGTACCAGGTTTCAATTCAATAGTGAGATCTATCTCTCTTACAGGGGGTAATCCTGGTAGTTCCTTTGGAAATACATCCGGAAATTCGGCTAACACCGGATATTGTTCTAAGGATGGTCCTTTTTCTTTACTTATTTCTTGAATTACATATGCCTGACAACCTTTTCTTAAGCAACGCTTCATTTTCATTGCGGATATGTAACTCAAAGATACTTTTCTTTTGATTCCTTGAATTTGGATCGCTTATCCTTCATCATGTATACCTAGAATTCTTTTCCCATAACAGTGTACCCAAGCTTGATGAACTTTTAGCCAATCCATACCTATGACAAGATCATAAGTTCCTAAGGCTGTGACATAAATTTTCAGTTTAGTCGTACAGACCCCTAGGTCAATTTTGCATTGATCCACACTTAAGTCTACAGATTGGAGTTCTCCTGAGGCCATTTCTACCTGTCTGAAATCATTTTGTCTGCGAGCTGCCAAACCACATTTGTTTAATGCATATGATGAAATGAAACTATCTATGGCACCAGTATCAAATAAGATTTTGAGTTTTATACAATTAATAATACCTGAAGATTCCACTACAGTGGATTGATGTGCTGCTTGGTCGTTGTTGACTACTGCATGAATTCTATGATTACCTTGATTATTTGATATTGGTTCCTTTCCAGTCCTATGCAATATACTTGACGAAGCTTCTGGACAATCACGTTGAAAATGCAGTCCTCTACATCCCTAACAATTAACCTGTGTTGGTCCTCTTGAATCAGGACGTGAATTTCTAGATAAAGAGCTTTGTCCTCTCATGTTGTTTCCTCTCGAATTTCTTCCTCTATTGGCAGTTCCACGAGATGTACATGGACTGGTGTTTGATGATTCAGTGGCTATAGTATTAACTACCATGGGAGCTCTTGTTCCTACATTTCTTGAGGTAAATTTATTACCATAAGGTGGCCTTGAGCTACCTCCCCTAAAGAAATTTCGGGAAATCTTTCCTGGAAATCCTGATTGTAAAGGTTCTGCTGGCCCTACATCCTTTTTTATTCCTAGATGTTCTTCTGCATAACGACCACATTCTACCACCTCAGCTACTGATGATGGTTTCCACATGCTCACCAAGGCCCTGATGCGAGGATTTAACCCAAATATGAAGCGTTCAGCTTGACGTTCATCAGAATCTAAGTAGTGAATGTATTTTACAAGCTCCATAAACCTTATCTCATATTCTTCCACTGTTTTATTACCCTGAACTAATGTATGGAAGGCTCTGGCTTGCTGTTGTTGAAAGTATGGAGGTAAATACTTTGTGCATAATCTTTCCTCGAACAATTCCCAAGGGACATTATCCGATGTAAGGTGCAGTTGTTTTTCCAGATTTCCCCACCAAATCAAGGCACTTTACTTTAATTGAAATACAACAATTTTTGTTTTTGCAGAAGAAGAATATTCTCTTAATCTGAAACATCTGTTCATTCCTTCTAACCATGCCTCAGCACGTTCACCTACTTGACCTCCTGAAAATTATGGGAGTTTAATCTTCTGAAGCTCCCTAGAAATATCTTCTTTGGATCTTTTATGCTCAAAATTCTTTGGTTCCGCTGAATTGGTTGCTAAGGGTTGGAGTTTTTCTTTGTTCTTAGCCATAGTTGACCTTTTTAATGTTTCCAATAAGGCTTCCAATGAGTTCATTATCACAATCAACTCCAGTGCTGGAGCGATCGGTGTTGATGATGGTCTCGGTGGAGACGATGATGATAATGGTGGCGATGGGGATGATGATGACAACGGTGGTGCCATTAATAACGGTGATGCTGCCCGATCATGTCATCGTCGCTCATATGTCCTTACCATTGTAATGTTTCCTGTATACATAATAAACTTTTATAAAAATTTGAGGTATACATTCGGATTTAACATATAGTTTTCGCAATTTCACATTTATAAATGGGTATAGTTTTTTTGCTATTTTTATCTGCTAGGCAGATCTTACTGGTACCGAGGTCAAGGAGGGTGGTCTCGCGACCTCCTTGTCCTAATGCAAGGTATTCTATCCTAATGCGTAATAATACTTATTCTAATGCATGGGTCTTGACAAAAAAAAAATCTCTTTTTTTTTTCTTTTTTTTAACATAAACTCTTTCAACTTTACAATTTATCTAAAAATAAATCAACCCTACTTGGTCTATTCAACATTTTGTCCAATAATTAAAAAAAAAGTAAACATTCAATTTTATTTTTTTTAAGTTCTTTTCAATGAGCTAAATTATAAAATTCCAAGCTCATTGTGGTTATCATGCGATAAAAAGTCTTACCTATTTACACATATTTATTAATTTAAAATGATTAGTAGGAGGAAGTGTTTTTCGTCTTGTATAGCTTGTGTTTTATAATATATAACACCTTTTTTTTTTTTTTTTAAGCCGAAGCAGGGTATCAAAATCAAAAGTTTAAAAGGCAAACAGACAAACTGTCATGATAGGAACAAAATGCCTCCGCCATTTGCTAATGTTCTTGTGTACCGTAATAGATACATTTGGACGTTCGTCCAATTGGATGTAGATGTTTTTACACGAAGAATTTCAATTAAATAAATCTATTTAGACTTGTATCAATGAGTTTGATTGTGTTCAATACAAGATGCTCGAGAATTCAATCCCAAGGGAATCAACAGAACACTAAAATGCCACTGAACATTGGTTCCCTTGTTTCTGATTAACAGAGTACCACTAAGTTGTTTATCGAGGTTCCATTTTCCCGGTGTTCTGCCCCACCCGAATGGTAGGTCAAAAATGAACAAGGTGAATATGAGGTTTGGAACTCGGTTATCAATCAGTGTTAAGAGGAAAAAATCACAACATGCGGTGATTCCTTGCTAGATGTTGGCCTCAACGCAGAGTATCAAGGCAATGGTAGGCACAATGCATGTACTTCAAATTTTCTGGAAAAAGGTGAAGGTTAACCACCCTTTAATTGATTGCATACTTCAAAGGAATATTATGGTTTGGACGATTAAGTCACAAGTAACTGAACATTGAAATTTGGTGTTTGTCTGGATTGAACCACAACCCAATTGTCTGCTGTCATTCCATTGACAAAATTTAAATTATGGGAATAAAATATAATAATTAAATATGACGGAAATGGTACGATAAATCTAGGTACAGATATAATTGAGAATATGTTTGTGGATACTGAAAATAGTGACCCGACCTTACATTGTAAAATAGTTATATATAATTTGAATCGGTAGTTGAATCAAGGTTTAAGTTTTAATTTTTGGAGCCCTATGATATGGAATTATATCGCTGGGCGCCACTCCATTTTATTAACGGAGCATCGGGTTTTTAACCGATGATAGGTGTCAGGCCCCAAACGTAACGAATGGGTCAATGTTTCATTTACACGATGGCTTATATCATGTCCTATGGTCTTTAATGTAAGAGCCGATGGAGCATATATATACCATTATGCGTCGATAAGCTACAGACCTCATGCCATATCTTAGCATGCAGTCGGTTAACTAGGCGGGTGTCGGATATAAGCCTGGCATCGTATTTACCTGTAAGCTTTAAAGTCCATTCTACAGATAAAAAAATCAATCTGAGTTATGCAACGAGGAGTTATTTTATAAGTTTCAACGATATCCCTATTCTGAAAGTTTGAATATGACTAATTTCTGTAACAGCGGAATGGCCATCAGAACAGATGGTTAGTATATGTTATGCTTGGGCGATAGTTAGCTGATCAGGCGGAAGTTCAAACCCATGAAACCCAATTTTCAGTTGGACATAGCAGGCCAAACATATTTTGTAAGTGTTGGGATCATCCTTATACATGTATGCAGAGGCATCAGGCAAACCATCTGAAGAAGCAAATCAGCAATCCAAACTACCCCTGCCTGAACTGAAATAGGAGAAGTACCAAGTGCATGACAAAAAGGGAATCTTAACTCTTTTTGGCACTTCTACAACATATGGCAGTGCTAATGGAAAATTCTTGAGAGCTACGGACACAAATCAGTTGAAAAATAACATTACTATTCTTTTACCAAATGGGTGCTTTGTGGTTGCTGCAACTTTTATGGCAGATGTGAAGGTTAGCTGTCTATAATGTCTTTCCTAGCAATAAATTCAGTACCTGTGTTTGATTCAGTTATGAATTTGTTAAAGGGTGATGGTTGACGTTGTAAACTGTAACGTCATTGTTCAAAAATCACTTAATCAAATATATGATTTGATAAGAACATGGTCAACATTTCCTATGAGATGATCGAGACATCGATGTAAGCAGGTGTTGCCAGTGTCAGCTTTAACCAAGATGGAAATAAAAATTCAACGGAATAATCTATGTTCAAGGAACTTGGAATAGTAAAATTGGTACAACTTAAGGCTAACTGCTTAATACTCTTGTAGGGCTTATACAGTGGTCCTTTTGATGGTCAAAGAGAAGACTGTAGGGCGGTACTATAAAGGTGAGCGTACTATTAAATTCAGTATTCCTAAAGTTAAGGTTTCTAACAAATTTTAATTGGAAAATACTAATACTCCATATGCACTTAGGGTTTCCTGGTCTGAGGATATGAAAGATACTCAGAAATCTAATATAATATTTCGAAAATAATATTGATTACAGTATTTACAATTCTTATTAATTACAATTGTAACCTTATTTTAACATATTTAAATTTAAATCTGTAAATCTTAACAGACTTAACAGGTCCGAGAGTTTGAACTAAGCTCCAATACCAAATGTACGAACCAAAAAACAAATGCAAATACAATAAAGGAGTTTATATCATGAACCTGTAATTAATTTCCTGAAAACTTACAAAATTAACTAACAGAACTGCTGAGGTACCTACCTGTGCGCCTGCGGTTGATGAAGCCTCCAGCTACCTTGCTTCGGTTACCAAAAGACCGAATCCACCTAGCCAAACTGAGCAGAACCTGGCTACTCAGTCCAGTAAGCTTCTTAGTTGAAGCAGACTGTTCCCCCATGCCCAGAAACCTCAGAACAATCCGTGCTTTTCCTGTGGATAATTTCAGTTTATCATGTTCTTCCTCCTTCAGTTTTCCTTTCCTCCGTTCTTTTCCTTCTTCCCCCCCTGCTCCCTCTAAAATTTTGCTCGGTGGTTTTTATCTGTTTTCTTGGTGGTGGCCGCTCTTCCACCAGTAGCCCATCGCTTAGCCTTCTCGTGACACCTTCCATGTCACGTATCATATATATCTCTGTTATGGTCACGTATGTATTTATTTCATTTATAATTTAATTAATCATATTTCTTTATGATTTATTAAAGTACTTCTTTTGATATTAAGATTATTCTTATATATTATATATAAATTGTTTATTAATTTATTAATATAATTTTTATTAATAATCTGAAATATATAATTTATAGATAGGTCGATACAGTTCGTTCAAGCCCCGAGCATCTTAGAAAAGGAGAAGCATCAGAAAATGGATCCTTGTAGCAAAGGATTTATCTCACCAGCAGTTGATAGTGTGCCAAAAGTTAAACCTTCTAATTTTCTTGAAGTTGCAGAAGATGTGAAAGGATAAGAAGAGTTTAATGATAGTTTTAGGCTTGATGGTGATACTCACAAAGAAAGTCATACGAAAGAAGATACAAATATTGATGAGAACCATATAGGAGAACCCCAAATTTAGGGATTGGTGGAAGGAAAAGATTCTGATATGAGTGTTGAAGAGCATTTAAATGCTCTTGCTTGTTTAATTGGTGTTGTAAATGAAGGAAATACCATATCTGTTGTGCTTGAAGAATGACTAGAATCTGCAAATTCCTTGAAGTGCTAAATGTGGGTGAAGCCTTTTTTGGTGAAATGGATATCAAGAAAACTAAGGCATATGTTTTCTCTCAACCCAAATGTGAGGCATCAGCAAACTTGATCTCGGTTCCAAACTATTTTTCAGCATCAACAAACTCTCATGGGGGGTTCATTCAATGAACCTCTGACATATCACGTGTGTTCGTGGCATACTAAATAATACCCCTAATTTGACTACATATTGAAAAATACCTCTAAAAATCACATTATTTAACCCCCTAGCAATACAAACCCAATACACCTTCCCAATTTAAAAGACCCCTAATTCACTAGATATTGTAGATATCCATTTTTCATTAACAATTTTTATACCCCTTTATATTTTTCAATAAATTTGAGCTCCATTTTTTATACCTACCAATATAAAAACCCTTTATCCCCTAATATATGCTCAATATATTATGTTATTTCTTCCTCAATATATATTCTCCAATATGAACAATGTGGTATGGTATTGCTCCCACAGTGAAGCCCCCGTGCAAATTCTAAAAGAGCAGCCGAAAAATGTTTGTCATTGCTAGAGAACTCATTTATCCAAGACACTGTCGTGGCACAACAAACTGGATACACCACTAAAAAATCACGTGCATAGTTAAATCTCCTAGAGGACAGAAGACGAAAGAGTTCGAGGATGAGGTCATGGTTGTGGTGGAAGAAGCATTGCAACAAGAACAGAGATTGGAATGGATAGTGTAAATGAAAATTTCAAAATAGAAGCTTATGTTTCTAAAGATGGTACTTATGTCACTAATTAAGATCAAAAGAAAGTGCATAGAGGACAGTAATAATCAATGGCTAGCAGTGATGATGATCTAGATCAACAAACTGCGACATGTAGATTTGATTAAATGTTAAACTGTAGAAGGGTGTCGCAAAGCTAATTGTAAAATCCAGCAGTACAAATATCAACAATGGAGATTCATTGCGCGACCCCCACTTCATTTTTCAGAAATCACAATAGGGGGGTATCACAAAGTGGTTTTCTTGTTTCCAAAACCACTCCAGTTTTATGGCATGCATATGAAGACAACACTGGGACCCACATGCCATTCAACTACCATGGAAGCCTGCACAACATCCACTTCACCTCCGATGTGGCAAGTGACGACAACTAGTGGCCCTCCAAACCCACCACTTTATATTAAATTTTATTTAATGTATGTATGTTTTATTTATAAAGTCGAAGAGCCCATAAGCACATATTGTAAAAATTTTATGAAAAGGCGGGTATTTAGTTTGTTTAAAGGGAATATTATTATATATATATATATAATATTTATAATTATATAATATTTATTATATAATATATATATATATATTATATTATATATTTATATATTATTAATTGAATTTATTTATTGTAATTTTAATAGTGGGATGCCAACACTTAATGAAACATGTTTAGACAAAACAATTTCATAATTTAAAAAGGTCAGTTATATAAGTGGTTCAAGATAGTTAGTTTAGGAATAGAATAAAATTTTGAAAAAAACACTTTGTAAGTCGAGAGATTATGCAATGAAGAAAATCTCTCAAAAACTGAATAGTAGAAACCAGTTTTGATTCCAGTTCTTGGGGTAAATTTCAGAATTTTTTTCTTCTTATGTTTTTTTCATTCATTAATACTTCCTTTTACTGGTATGAGTGCGATGTAGTTATAGGTTGATTTAAATCATATTCGTGAATTTACCTGGAATTAATGGTACTCGTATTTTTTTTAATCCCTTAATGAGTGCTCCACCATATCAAGAATTCACTCATCTATCTAGTTCTTTGTATCATTTCCTCTGCAGGGTTAAAAACTAAGATTATTAAGTGCCTCACTGATCAAGTCGTGTCTTGCTCATTTTTTCTTCTAACCAATTTTCTTAAATTCAAAATGTTGCAATCCTCATTTGTCTTGGCCAATCTGGTTTTAAGGATATGTTTTTGAATTAGACCATTCATTGCAGCTCTCATGGTATTTACCACTCTGAAAATTCATTTTAAAAGTTTTTATCAAATCTTGTAGATGTCCTGGGCACTAGTTCCCCTATAACTAGGAACTATCTTTAGGGTTGCAACATGAGAAAGTGGGTTTCATTGACTTGTATGTTGGGAACTAATTTGTATTTTTCTCACCTTTGCCAATTATTTTACATCATATTTTTTTTAATTAGCCTGACCTTCATTAACACCCCTTAATCACAAGTTGTGTTTCTAGTTTTCAAGTGACATATCACTGTGCTTTATATATACGACCTGCAACCTCTTTTTATCTCCATTACATGTGACAAACAAAAGTTACAATTCCTACCTTCGACCTCCCTAATCTTCTTTTACTTATAGATCACAAATCACATTTTCTGTTCGCATTGGATTCTCTCTACTCAATGCATATGCGATCTATGATCCCTCTATGCCCATCACATGCGATAAACCTAGAGTGCATTCCTCACTTGTGACCTCTCTCTCACATGCTGCCACTTTATATAAATCAACTCCACCTTCCTTATCCTTCCATTGTGAATTCACACAGTGGATGAGCAGGCCACCATGCGATAACTCTGTAATAAGGTTTATGTTGATTCTAAATATGGCATCTAGTATTGTAGATGAACCTCTAGAGCTAAGACCCTAATCACATATATGTACTACTATAATTGAATCATGTGAGAATGTATGGTTGGTGGTTTTGTGATGAAAATCTTGAATCGCGTTTTGAAGTATGTAATGCTTAGAGATGTAATCCTTTACACTCTATGGCATAGTCCCGATGTGAAATTAATTCGCTTTGAGCCAATGCATTCAAAGGCTCACACCCGCATTTGCAAAATCCACAAGTCATCATTGGAGTCAAAACTAGGCAAGGAAACATGCAATCATATGACAAGTTGTTAGTCGCAAATCATGTTTTGTCTCACCATTCCTGCCAGCAAATGTTGAAACCTGCGATGGGTTCCAAAGTGTGATTTACTTTGTAAACAAGTCTTACGACTTAGTCTAGGTCACAAATCTCCTCCCAACACTTAACACTCATAACTAAAAATGTGACTTGCATTGTAGAATGAATTTGCAACAAAGCCTAAGATAAAATATACACCGCAGTATATATAGAAACCAATGCTATTGAGTTAGGCCAAAACATGTGAACTTGTTGAAATTTGTGTAGGAATTTACAGGGTAAGTTACTCAAACAAAATACCAAAGGACACCGCTCACAAATAGATCACATATCAATACACTAGTGTTGTTCACGTGGTTAAAACCCTCAAAGAGGGAAACAGTCCACAACCTGAGCCAATGCGGCCACTTCAGGCAATATATTAATAAAAGAATTAAAATTTACATAAGCTTCTCTCATGAACAGTTACCCTACAAATGACCCTCCATGCTCATAAAATAGAGATCATGGACCAATCAGGTGTTAAGCCACAGATCAAGTGTCGGTAATACCGAGGAGAGAATGAACCGTCGGATCACTACATATCGTGACTGTCGGATTGTAAGTTACAAAAAGTACATAGTAAAGAAACACACTTTACCTAACTCTATACTAGACCAAGTTATACTTAACTAATTCCTATGTGTCGGAATATCCTAACATCCCCCCTTAAGAACAACTTGGGATAGGATTGAAGGATGCACAAATATGACACAATAGGAGAAAGAAGGAAGGAGGGACTAGAGCCTATCCCCCATTAGTGACAACTTCCTGAACTCCAACCATAAATCGAAGTTTAGTAAACTTTTCTTCTGTGAGAGCCTTTGTAAAGATGTCTGCAACTTGATCATCTGGTGAACAATATTGCACTTCAAGAACATGGTCGTGAATGAGCTTTCTGATGAAGTGCATGTGTAGTTCAATGTGTTTTTGGCGCTAATGTTGGATTGGATCTTTGCATAGCTGAATGGAACTTTGATTATCACACCAAAGTGTAGTCAGATGTTGTTGCTGAAAGCCAAACTATGACAGGATTTGACGAAGCCACAAGGCTTCCTTACTAGCTTCTACGGCACCATGATACTCTGATTCTGCTGAAGAAAGAGAAATGGCACCTTGTTTCTTGCAAGCCCATGTAATAGGTCTTGAACCAAGAGTGAACACATAACCTACAGTAGACTTTCGATCATCAGGGTCACCAGCCAAATCGGAATCAGTGAAACCAACCAATAGAGGAGATGCTTTGGCACTGTAATGAATCCCAAACTGAACTGTACCTCGAACATAACGAAGTATTATTTTAACTGCTTTTAATGACTTTCACGGGGGTTTTGCATAAAACGAGCAACAAGGCCAACAACAAAGGAAAGGTCCGGACGAGTATGGGTTAAATACAAGAGTTTTCCTACAAGTTTATGGTATAAGGTAGCATCAACTTCAGGAGAAGTACAAGAGACTGAAAGTTTGACTCCAGACTGAAAGGGAGAAGGAGCTGGCTTACAATCTTCCATGTGAAAATGACGAAGAATATCACAAGCATACTTGGACTGGGAAAGGGAAATACATTCCTTGGATTGCAAGACTTGAAGACCGAGAAAATAGTGTAAGTTTCCTAAGTCTGTCATTTCAAATTTCTTTTTAAGGCTGGACTTCATGGTTGATAAGGTTGGGATCACTACCAGTGAGGATAAGATCATCAACATAAAGAACAAGAATGATAAGAGACTTGCCCACTTTCTTTGTGTAGACAGTATTGTCAGAATGACACCTAGAAAAGCCAGATTCTAAAAGAAAGCTATCCATTTTGGCATACCAAGCCCGAGGAGCTTGCTTGAGACCATAAAGGGATTTCTTAAGCCGACATACAAGATTGGAGTCTGTTTGTATAAACCCAATAGGTTGTTCCATATAGATTTCTTCATGCAAGTCCCCATGCAAGAAGGCGGATTTAACATCCATCTGATGGACTTCCCATTTGAAAGAGGCAGCAAGGGAAAGAACAAGGCGGACAGAGTTCATTTTGGCAACAGGGTAGAAGGTTTCAGTATAGTCAATGCCTTCAACTTGTGAAAAGCCCTTAGCAACAAGACGAGCTTTATGTTTATCAATTTTCCCATCTGGTCCATACTTGGTTCTGTAAACCCATTTGCATCTAACAAGTTTTCGTCCCTTTGGTAGAGGAACAAGATCCCATGTATGTTTGCCAATAATGAACGATATTCTTCATTCATAGTTGCGTCCCAATATGGATGGCCTGAAGCTTCTGCAAAGGTGTCAGGATCATAATTTGCTGAGACTTGAGTTAGTAAAGAAGAGGCTCTTTCAAACTGAGAACGTGTACGGCGCTGATCTGTAGGATCACTGACAAGATCACCTGCTGCATCCCGAGTAGCACGGACCCATTTTGGAAGTGAAGGAGCTGAAGGAGGATCCTGAAAAGGTGGGGGAGGATTGTCATCCTCACTTTCATCATCTGAAGAAGAAATATGTTCAAAAGTAGAAGAGATAGAGAGAGGTGGCACATGCGTCGAACTAAGGCTCGTAGGCCGATATATTTTCATCAAACTTTACATCTCTTCTAATGATAACATTTTTGGACTTAAGTGGAATACGTCTATATCCTTTGACATCTTCAGAATATCCAACAAAAATACATTTTTCACTCTTAGGTTCTAAAGCTTTATGTTTCTCATCTGGAATATGGGCCCATGCTTCACTTCCAAAACACGAAAGTGACTTACATTTGGTTTAATTGAGCTCCA
>APFE030948957.1:31872-43877 GCA_000404065.3 Pinus taeda | reverse complement strand
TTTTGCAAAAACAAAAGCAAAAACATGGAAAATTGTGAAAAGACTGAGACAAACCTCCAAGTAATGACCAAAGGAAATCAAATTAAGAAGTTCTCAAAAAATAGACTCAAAACACCCAATTGATAAAAGCTTAAAACAGGAATGCCAATGGAAATAACCTAAGAAAAATTCCTGACAAGTCACGTGCAGATCTGGGCAGAGGCTAAAAAGACATAAAAAAAACCTAAGCTGACTGAAAGAGAAAATCTTAAGTTTTTCAAAATTTTGACAGGGTCCGCAAGCCCCCAGTTTACCCAGGTACAGTACTGGTCTGTGTGTAAAGAAAAAGTGCAGATAGGTCCGCACTGTGTTACAAGCAGAGGGTGCGGTCCTCTCCCAAAAGTATGGAAAACAAAAAATAATTCAATATTAACTAAAACTACCCAATCCCACACACATCAAGCCAAAAACACAGTTTCTCAGGCCAAAGTAAAAACAAGGAAAAAATCAAGTCCCCATTGGAGTCGCCATTTTGTCACATGGAATGAGTCGAGGTTGCGGACAAGATCGACCTCCCTAGTATCTAACAATATCTAGTGACAAACAAGCCAATCAAAAACTATCTTTCTCTAAATATGCATTTAGAAATAAAGGCAAACAAGTGGTTTAGGCCTACCTTGGGTCCAATGCAAGTTTTTGGAAGCCTCTCTCCTTTGTGCCAAATGAACTTCTTTTTAGAAAGCAAGTCTTCAAACACAAACAAGAAAACAAATTAAATAGCACCTGAAAAGCCAATATCATAAAGCATATTCATCATAATGATCAAGGACATTATGAAACAAACCACATAAGACAATTTGTTGAGAAAAATGAATCTGATTGTATTAATTCAAATGAAAGAAGAACTTTACAACCTGTGCCTTGAAATGCTATAACAAGCTTCTCTAGGGTTCGACAAGAAGTCTCCTCTACTTTGACAAGTTTCACTCACTTCCCAATGAAGCCAAAAGGTATGTGATCTCTCCTCTCAAGCTTAACTAGGAAGTCTCAATTCCACCAGCATTTACCCTAAAAAATGTTCAGCTTCTAACCTCTCCAGCAACTAACCCAATGCCTTAATTTATAGTGCAATGGAGGGAAGTTACTAGGTCCTCCTTCAAAGGGATAAAACCCTCCTTCAAAGGGATAGCTCCTCCTATCAAGGGAATAGCTCCTTCTCTTTTGGGATGCATGAACCACCTTGGAGCGAACAATCCACGTCAAAATTCCTTCTAGAATCAACTAGAATTAACCCAAAGTGAGTTTTTTAAAGTAAATTTACGCCTTTTTGACTTTCACAGGGGTACGCACCCACCCCTTTACAAAAAGAGCGTGCAGGTACGCAGGTAACATGAACAAAGAGTGCGGGCCCGCAGGCAAAAGTGAGAGAAAGTGCGGAACCAGAGCTTTATTGATTTTTAAAGTCTTTCTCTCATTTCAAAGCTTGACATGAAGAGCTGAGGTATGAGACTTGCTTAGGAGGACAATATAAGTGATGATAGACCCATACTGACTGCAAATAATCATGGTGACGATATTTTTGTGTAACAAGTCCCCATAACACTAAGAGATCTATCATTGCCAACATATATATTTTTGGTGTTACAATCATTTAAATTAGAAAACATGGCTTTATTTTTTGCCATGTGATAAAAAGATCTAGAATCAATAAGCCACTCACGAGAATGAAAAGAATAAGATACATTTAGTGCATAACCATACTGAGATGCTTGACAACCATATGTAGAAAGTGTTATTCCTGAAGATGAAGAAGTTGAAGAATGCTCCAAATGGATGTTATGCTTCTTCATTGTTGCTTCCAAGGCTTCCATCTTCTTAAAGCATCTGGATTCTAAGTGGCCATCACAATTACAAAAGTTGCAATGTCTATCAGTCTTCTTCCCTTTGTTTTTGGCTGTCTTTTCATTTTGTTGAGTTTATTTTTCATTGTTAGACTGAAATTTCTTAGGACCCTTGTTTGTTTTAGGACCATTCATTTTAGGATGTTGCTTCTTAGGATTCTTTGAACTTGGTTTCTACTAAGTTGTTAAGGATTTCTTATAAGAGTTTTCAGTATTAAGAAGACCAAGATGTAAGAGTTTTTCTTGCTCTCTTATTAAAGAATCACAAAAGAGGGGGACTTGTAGGTTTGTCCTTGAAAACTAAAGGCTTCTCTAGTATAATGGAAGGTAGAAACAAACACAAAGTAGGTTGATCCTAATTTAGTAAGAATGGAATAGATAAGGCTACCATTTTCTCTCTTAACCTTAACACCTTCCAAGAGAAGTCTAAGGGTCTTAAACTTGGACAAAAAATATTCAATGGAAGAAAAATTATTGGGGTCCAATGTAAGAAACTCATTTTTGAGTTAATGGGCTATAATTTCATTTTTAATTCCAAAAACATTACAGAGATTTTTCATTGCTTCGTCATGGGTATCAATTTCTACAATATGGAATCTAAGGTCTAGAGAAATAGACATCACTATCAACCCATGTGCATGATCTTTCTTATTTTCCCATTTGGCTTGTTTATCTTTATCTTGAGGTTTAGACTCTTGGCCTGAGGCTATTCTATAAACACATTTACTTCTAAGTAAATCCACCATGTAGGATAGCCATTGGAAGTAGTTGGTGTTGTCAAGAATAACTAGGCATGGACTTTCTGATTTACAAGATACTAAAGTAGTATATGATGAAACTAAGTGTTCAAATGGAAAGATCTCGAAAAATTAGGCCGATTAAAAGAAAATTGCTCTGTAAACGGCTCCCAGATGAAGAAGTTATGGCTTTTTGAAGAAAAGTTGTTGAAGATGCCAATGAACCACGTGAATGTTTGGAATTTGATGATAATGTTATATTTAAAATAAAAAACCCCCCTCCTTTCCAAACTTAATCTAATTAGCTCACTTTTTAAAAAAAATATTACTTTATGTGACCCACTTTTATAAATAAGTGAAAGTCACTTTTACAATGGTACTTTATGAACTATCAACTAAATTGTAACTTAAATAAAAGATAAAGTGACTTTAGAAATATAAGTGACTCACTTTTTACAATGGGTGAGAACATTTTTATATAAAGTAGCTTTAAAGCATAAGTTACATGCCTTTTTTGAAAAAGAAACTCAACAAAAAGAAAGGCTTGAACCCAAGACCTCTATTCTAATAAAGTAATTTTAGACCAAGTGAGCTAGTTTAAAAGGTTATTAATTGTTGGAAAGGAAGAATTATTTTTTTCAGACACTGAAGGTTTGGCGTGTGTGCTTACTTGAAAAACCATTTTTCTCCTACAAAACAAAAAAACAACCACACAAACCAAACAAACAAGCAAATGTATCCAATTCTTATGCCTTACAGTTTGATTTTTTTGGAAACTAGATATTTTCCTCAATGTTTATGATTTTGTAAGGTCACATTTAGGCATGGCAGAAAAGAGCATACGCATGAGAAAAATATTTTATTTATGTTTATGGTTTGCCCAGATCACATAGAGTCCCGAGGTAAAGAGTTGTTGAAGGCTCGAAAAATCGGGACTCCAACAAGAGGGATAACCACCCTGTCTGTACCTTAAGACAGCTCCTTTTTCGTTTGGAATAGTGGCTCCGACTAGGGATGATGGAACTAGTTTCCCAATCTATTTATGATGTGTGTGTGCTAACGGGATAATGTTTTTCTTTGTGGAGTTTTATGGGGTGAATACTTTTTCTAAATCTAATCTATCTTCTAACTATCATATGCAATATATCGTAATCAAAGAAAACATGTAACTTTAAAACTATCCTGGGAATAACTTTTACATATGAGATCTAAAATAATTTCTTAAAAGCGATTGATAATCAAGATCATTCAATCACCATAAGAAAAGAATCCATTTAAAAATGATTGTTTCATATAAAAAGTTAGCCGAAACAATATGAGAAATATATCGCATAAGAGTCATTCACATATTCAGCATAAAGAGTAAGTCATCACCATACAAAAGTGCAATAACGATAACCAAACATTTAAACTTTCATATATAAATAACTGAAAATGATTTATTGCTTGACACACAAGTAAAAAGAATTAAGAGATAAAAGTACCATCTGTAATATGTCATACTCATGAATTGCAGCAATATCAATCTATCTTCAAATCACTTAACATCCACTACGAGAACAAAAGTGCAATTTTAATAGCAGATATTAAACTCAAATAGAAAATAAATAGCGTTCCATTAATTTTATCAAAACCTCCTCAGTGGGGGGCAAGATGCACGTTCTGAAGAATTTTTTTGATAAAACTCTGGACCCCTCTCTAAATGCATGATAGGGGTTTAAATACTGCTATATGAAATCTAAAAATAAATATTACAAAAAATAGATGAGGAGGTTTAAACGACCTGCCTCATTTTAAGCAAAGTTAAATTAAAACAAAAATAAACTATACCCATGACTAATCCTGCGTCTGATTCTTTAGATCGCAAATATCCAACATTGGTTTTAAGAGTGTCGGTTGGCTGACTTCAGCTTTCAACTGTCCTGCAAATATGGCATTGGTGAGAGCTGGCACTATCTTCTTGACATAAGTCATGAGACACTTCAGGGTCATCCATTGGCTATGTGGTTTCACCAGGTACTGCCAGTATGCTTCCTAGTTCAATTTGTTTACCTATTTAATCGCCTTTGCCCTTTCCTCTGCTACCTGTTTCCACATTGTTTGAAGCTGTTGTGATTTTGGAAGAAAGCCAGCGGTGGTCTCTACTACCAAATTAACCTTGTGCAGATTTTCATTTACGCATTCAATGGCACTATTCGTTGTTGTTGTTGCATCTTCCATTACCTGTTATGCTTCCCTTAGCCAAGAATCCCATTTCACGAATAAAATTTCTTTGTGCGATTCATCAATTTTGGGCATGTCTACTCTTTTCCATTCTTCGTATTTCTGCCAGTTCAATAAGTCTGAGACTTTCTTAAAAATTGAATCATATTCAAGTCGTAATTCTACTACTTGGTTTGTAATATTATTGCTCATTTTGCAATGGGAATTCCATTGTGAAATCTTCTGGCATAGTAGTTCTTTCTGTTGCAAGAGTTGGGAATTGAGACCAAGTGCCTCCGTCACAAACTCCCCAATTTTGGGATCATCTTTATGTAGTTCTTGTTGGCATTATGATACAAGTGTTGTCCTTGATGGCCAGATGACAGATTATAGTGCAGCAGTTCAGTAGCAAAGAATTGATGATCAGACTATAAAGAATGAAGAAAGAAGAGTATATACGCAGGTTCACTATATACCAAGTAGGGTATACACATAAGTTATACGCAGGTTCACTATGTACCAAGTTGCATATATACGCAGGTTCTCTATATACCAAGTAGGGTATACACACAGGTTATACATGCAGCTTCACTATATACAAAGGCGTGTATACACACGGGATCGCTGATCAAAAGTTGCGTATGCGTATGCACGCACTTTCATGCACGGAAAAGCGCGTACATGTGGGAAAGCTTATTTTTCGGTCCATGGTATTTAGACCTATGGTTTTGGTCCTTGGTATTGCATCCGAAGTGTTGAACCCAGGTATTGGGTCCCTAGTATTGGTTCTCAATGGTTTTGGACCATGGTATTGAGTAAGGCCTAAGGCTATAAAAGGAGAAGAAGATCATTAGGAAAATGCATTCTGAAAGTCTTGAATATCTGATGATGTATGAGATCCAGTATGCAGGTTATGGGTTCATGATGCTTTGCTTGATCTGAGCTAAGGAGGAATCTCATTAGTTGACGGAGAACGAGATCTAAGGATAGATCAGTATCATGAGGCTTGGAATGTATTATCATTATGTGATAGTCTAGATCTGAATTATTGATGCATGTTTTATTATATGAATGTTATGATCTGGGTATGACTGATGTCTAGAAAAGCTGCAATGTTATGAGTAAATATTTGCAGATCTATACGCGGGTTTGATTTGGTGAAAGAGCGTATGTACGCAGGTTTGGTTCTTCATAGTAGCGTATACATTATGAGATATAATAATTCAACTTGCAGTTGGATCTGGTTATTGTTGCAGAGTTCTATTGCCTGTTCTATGTTCTGGTGACTGTGTTGTTGATAGGGTTTCAGTGTTTCAGTATTGGGTGATTCAGAGATTGATGATGCTAGTGTTGATTGATTATGTGCTTCAATGATATTGATGGGTCTAGTATGAAAATTGGATGAAACGTTCCCTTTAGATTATGATTTACCTGGAGGAAGAAAGAGAAGGTTGTAGCCTTCTGTAGGTCGGCACCTACGTACTAGTACATCAGCTAGTACAAGAGCAAAGGGGGTGGTAGATCCCTTCCAGTAGGAGCTCGAGAATGAGTAAAGGTTGGAGCATTTCAGTAGGCCCGCACCTACGTACTAGTAAATGGATCGGCTAGTACAAGAGCTAAGGGGGTTGTAGCTCCCTTCCATGAGAGTCTGGAGAAAGAGAGAAGGTTGTAGCCTTCTGCAGGTAGAAGCCTGTGTACTGGTATAAGACTGCACCAGTACAAAAATATTGTAAAATGAAGTTTCTTATTAAAAGAAGATAGAGATGACTTGCAGCAGGTGGTTTTCACCCACATTGGGTTTGCACCTTATATCATGGTGTTCATGTGTGTTTCTTGTGTGTGATGATCTGTTTTGTTTTACTACACCTGCTTACTATTAATATGGTTAACTAAAGATCAACATTTAATGGATTAACTGAATCATAAGTATTCTGGATATACGTTAGTTGCATTGGACACAGTTGCGTATACACGCGTGTTCTATTAACTGAAGTAGCATATATGTATCTAAGTATGGAAATGAAAAAGTTTTATTGATTTGATAATACTGATTCACCCCCCCCCTCTCAATATTATTTCCAACAATTGGAATTAGAGCAGGTCCTTTGGTTGAAGCTTGATCGTTTGAAGGAGATACGTAGAACAATGGGAAAGAAGCTCAAGAAGAAAGCACCTAAGAAGAAGAAGACATCTCAGAAAGACTATGACAGTGGGAGAATTGATTGGGGAATATGTGGAAGAAGCACTTCAGATTCAGAATCACTTCAGAATGAAGATGAACAAGAACTATCAGGTATGAATTTGTTATCCTCTGGTGATACAATTATCTATCCATTTGAAGATGATGAAATTGATAACGAAACAATTGAATTTTCTCTTATGGGTGAGCAAGAAAGATATCAAATAGAGGTAGAATTTAAAAGGCTTACAGACAAAATTAGAGATCAACAAGATTTGTTGAACAAAAGGGAAGGTGCCTTCAAAGAAGAATCTACCAAACTAAAAGATCAACTAGAGGAAGGAAACAAGGTAAGGAAGCTATTCAAGGAAAAATGTCAAAAGTTGCAGGATTAAGTGACATCATTAAGAAATGAAGTAAATGAAAGGAGCACAACAATCAAGAAACTCAGAGAAAGATCCAGTTGCTATGAAAGTCTTGAATCTGTGATCTTCTCGCTAAAACAAGATCTTGAAGAATCAAAGAAGCAGAATAAAGAACTACTCCAAGCTCATGAAAAGCAATAAAATGAAGTTCTTGATCTAAGACATCAGTTGGAAGAAGGAAGAAATGTTGAAGAAAACATGAATAAGTAGTTTCTCGAAAAGGAAGAGCAACATCAAGTTGAGGTAAATATTCTAAAAGATAAATTAGAAGAAAAAGATAAGCTCTTACGATTTAAAGATTAGTACTAAGATCTTGGATGATATTCTTAGTAGTCAAAGGTCTCCTGCTATCAAAGCTGGTCTTGGTTTTCATGAATCTGTTGAAAAAGAATCTAGTTCACAAAGTAAGACAAGGGAATCTAATGCAAAATCTGAAATGCTCAACAAGGAGATGAGAGGTCAACCCCATCAACAGCCAATGAAAGAAATTCTTCAAAGAAAATCTTTTACTCCTCCGATGAATAATGTTGAATGTTATGTATGTCACAATCTTGGACATGTTGCAGCCAGATGCAGATGAAGAGTGGTTCAAGACCGTCATGCAGAAAGATCATCACATTTCAGGTACTTTAATGGATATTGTTTTTCTTGCAATTTGTTTGGTCACAAAGATGCTAATTGCTACAGGGGGAATATGAAACATGTAAGATGTTATGCATGTAACAATCTTGGACATACAGCAAAGGAATGCAGGAACAAAGTATGGGCACCATACCAAAAGGAGAAAACATCATCATCACACTTGAAGACATGGAAGAAGAAGGAAGTACAGTCAGAAAGATGTGGTACAGCATAGTATACAGACATAACAAGCTCAAAGGGAGATGAAAGTGTAAAACTTCAGTGTCCTAAATATCATATGCAAGTTTCATAAAGGGAAGTCACGTATATACGTGAGTTAGTCAATGCACAGTCATGTATATGTCAGTTTGAAGAAATTCAGTGGGACAGGCTCAGAAAAAGGGGTCTGATATGATTCAGTCCATTATTTGCTCTGTTTGATAATGGTTACAATATGCTGATGATGTGTGGAAATGTCTTGATACTTGTAAGATGTTTAGAAGTGTTTTGATCCTAACTTGTTGATGATGATGCCTTGATACTTCTTGTTGATATATGCATGATCAGATCTGACAGTTGGCACATGTTCAGGGGGAGCATATGACTTTAATAATGCATTGTTGGAATTATGGTTAGTAGTCCTTGGTGATGATGCTTATATGGCTAAATGGTATATCTTGCTATGATATGGTTATGAGTTGTCCATCTCATATGATTCTTGGGGTTACATAGTTGATTTTCATATCAGATTTGTGGGAGATTCTCTAATGATGCATATATGGTGCTTACATGGTGATACACAACTTCATTACTTGATGATGAGTCACTCATATGCTGTTGTCGTCATATGCATAAAGATCATATAATATAGTTATGATGCAGCATTCCTATAATTCTTGGCACTCATGTGGATTAGGATTGTTGATGTTGATGATATAAAGAAGTCTTGACAAAGGATCTTGAGCTCAAGATACATAGTGTTGGATACATGAATGATTACTCAAAGTTGCATTTCTGGAGACATGATGATGATGAGTTCTTACCTATATGATGATAGGTTGATACTTACATATGTTGATTAATGTAGATGTTCCCAAAGTGATGATACTTGGATCATGCAGATTTTGATGATGATGATATGTCTATGATGTTTTTCAAAAATGTTATAATGTGAATGATTTTTATGATGATGAGTTGATATCTATATGCAGACATACCTTGTTACAGGACATTTACAGGTTGCTGATCTGGAAGTGGTTGTACGCGAGTTTTATGAGAGACATCCGCGTATATATGCATGTTTCTGTGGATACAGTCGCGTATATTTTGGAAATCAGTGGGTCAGACTTAGGATGAGAAAAGTCTATTATGGGTCTGACAGAGACCATCTAGAACAGGTGCAGAGGGAGAACATGATTGCTGGTCTAGATGTTGTTGACAGATGCTTATGGAGCAGATCATACATTGTGTATGATAGTTGTTGATGACTATCATGGTCTTATTTAGTTGTAAAGGTCATATCAAGACTCATGATGTAATAGTGTGTCTCTATATGTTGTAGTCATTTGATGAAATCTCTTCTGATGTAATTTGTACCCCCTCTATGTCTGGGATGGATGATGTTATACTCTTGTGTTATCATGTGTAAACCTTGATGTATCCCCACTTGGTTGGGTAGATGAGTCAATTCCCACTTGGTTGGGAGATGGATGTATGTATGAGTCCCTAGCGATAGGAAGGTCATTTATGATGTATAGAGTCATCTTCTTCTTGTAGAACATCTTTTTGCAAACCTTGCTTACAGTCAGGGGGAGCATGAACATCACTCTTCAGCTGAACATAGTTTTCAGCATGTACTCGAAGGGATCATGGACATATTGGTACATCTTGGCATATACAAAGGGAGCTCATTTAGAGATTTCAGTAGGTACTCAGGGGGAGTATGGATAACGGAATTTTTATCAAGGAAAGAGAATATCTTGGTCCACCCTTTTCCCTTGATGTCAAAGGGAGAGAGTGATTTGGTGTTGTTGCCATCAAGTCCAAAGGGGGAGATTGTTGGCATTATGATGCATGTGTTGTAATTGATGGCAACCCACTCATAGAAGAACAACTCACTTATATATAACTAGATGAATCTACAGAAGAGATATCAGATGTGACAGAATACATGGGATGCAGGACAACTCAAAGGAATTAGATGACAGTTCTCAGCCATCAAGTCCAAAGGGGGAGATTGTTGGCATTATGATACAAGTGTTGTCCTTGATGGCAAGATGACAGATTATAGTGCAGCAGGTCAGTAGCAAATAATTGATGATCAAACTACAAAGAATGAAGAAAGAAGAGTATATACGCAGGTTCACTATATACCAAGTAGGGTATACACGCAGGTTATACGCAGGTTCACTATGTACCAAGTCGCGTATATACGCAGGTTCGCTATATACCAAGTAGGGTATACACACATGTTATACACACAACATCACTATATACAAAGGCGCGTATACACGCGGGATTGCTAATCAAAAGTCGTGTATGTGTATGCACGCACTTTCATGCACGGAAAAGAGTGTACATGTGGGAAAGCTTATTTTTGGGTCCGTGGTATTTAGACCTATGGTTTTGGTCCTTGGTATTGCGTCCGAAGTGTTGAACCCAGGTATTGGGTCCCTAGTATTGGTTCTCAATGGTTTTGGACCATGGTATTGAGTAAGACCTAAGACTATAAAAGGAGAAGAAGATCATTAGGCAAATGCATTCAGAAAGTCTTGAATATCTGGTGATGTATGAGATCCAATATGAAGGTTATGGGTTCATGATGCTTTGCTTGATCTGAGCTAAGGAGGAATCTCAACGGTTGATGGAGAACGAGATCTAAGGATAGATCGGGATCATGAGGCTTGGAATGTATTATCATTATGTGATAGTCTAGATCTGAATTATTGATGCATGTTTTATTATATGAATGTTATGATCTGGGTATGACTGATGTCTGGAATAGTTGCAATGTTATGAGTAAATATTTGCAGATCTATACACGTGTTGGCTTTGGTGAAAGCACGTATGTACGCGGGTTTGGTTCTCCATAGTAGCGTATACATTATGAGATATAATAATTCAACTTGCAGTTGGATCTGGTTATTGTTGCAAAGTTCTGTTGTCTATTCTGTGTTCTGGTGATTGTGTTGTTGACATGGTTTCAATGTTTCAGTATTGGGTGATTCAGAGATTGATGATGCTAGTGTTGATTGATTATGTGCTTCAATGATATTAATGGGTTCAGTATGAAAATTGGATGAAACGTGGCCTTTAGATTATGATTTACCTGGAGGAAGAAAGAGAAGGTTGTAGCCTTCTGTAGGTCGGTGCCTACATACTAGTACATCAGCTTGTACAAGAGCAAAGGGGGTGGTAGCTCCCTTCTAGTAGCAGCTGGAGAACGAGTAAAGGTTGGAGCATTTCATTAGGCCCGCACCTACGTACTAGTAAATGGATCAGCTAGTACAAGAGCTAAGGGGGTTGTAGCTCCCTTCCAAGAGAGTCTTGAGAATGAGAGAAGGTTGTAGCCTTCTGAAGGTAGAAGCTTGTGTACTGGTATAAGACTGCACTAGTACAAAAATATTGTAAAATGAAGTTTCTTATTAAAAGAAGATAGAGACGACTTGCAGCAGGTGGTTTTCACCCACATTGGGTTTCCATCTTATATCATAGTGTTCATGTGTGTTTCTTGTGTGTGATGATATGTTCTATTTTACTGCACCTGCTTACTGTTCATATGGTTAATTAAAGATCAACATTTAATGGATTAACTGAATCATAAGTATTTTGGATATATGCTAGTTGCATTAGACATAGTTGCGTATACACACGGGTTCTATTAACTAAAGTAGTGTATATGTATCTAAGTATGGAAATGAAAAAGTTTTATTGATTTGATAATACTGATTCACCCCCCCCC
>APFE030948957.1:3812-31774 GCA_000404065.3 Pinus taeda | reverse complement strand
CCCCCCCCCCTCTTAGTATTATTTCCAAGAGTTTTATTATACCTTGTAACAATTTTTCTTTACTAGTTAAACTGCTCTGTTGTGTCAATTGCATCTGCTGAAAGTCTTGTTGAAGTTTTTTCAACTGTGTTTTTCTTGTTGATTGATGCTAACTTGCTATAATTGTTGTTCCAAAAACAAAATCCTATCTTCTTTTTCTTTAAGTAGCAATTGAACCTTTGCTGCCTTATTAATAGTTGTTGAAACGTATGCACCTGTGACTTGTGAGAGCTTAGTGAGATTTGCTGAAGGATCTGTAGAGGGGTCTTTCTAAATAACATCCAGAGGTTCATCCTTAGGATCGAGTACAGAATCCAACTTTCCTTTCTTTATTTTCCTTATGACGATAGCTTATGGTTGTAAAATACATCTAGAGGAGGAATTTTCTCTATTCTTAGTACAATCTCAGATGAGGGAGCAATGGGAATGTGCTACATTTCCTGAATGTTGATAGCGCTTTCTATTACCATTTCTGTGGTCACCTCTTTTGTATTTTTTGGTGGCTCTGCGCTTTGTTCTTCTATGTTAAGTATCTTATTAAAATTTTCCCATTCCCCTTCTTGATCAATTATGAGTGGCTTTGTTTGCTTTGTAAGACAAGTGGAAACTTCAGCTTGCTTTATAGACAAACTCTACTAATCAGACTTTGCTATAGACTGAGCTGTGTCTTTTATTGACTCCACGCTTTTACTGTGTTCACTCTTGGATTGATCGCCAGAATTTTGAGCTAATTCTTTTTCGAAACTTATTTTGGACTTCCCTTTTGAATCCTCACTTGTGGTTACGTTGGGAGTAGGATCTGTTATTGGTTCGATGAGTAATTGGTCCAATGGGACCTTAGATAACCTTCATTTTCTATAATTGTCAAAATTTTGGAGACTTTCTTGGTAAAAAATAATTTGTGTTGTATGTTGAACCACTTTGGAGGTGTTTTTCTGCAGGAAAACATCATCAAAGGGATCTTCTTCATGGGAAAATATTTTTATTTTAACCATTGTAATAAAATCACTTACAACACCAAAGGGATCATGTTGCCTTCCCAGGAACTTGGGTAGTTGTAAAGATAATACATTATTCAATTCTTTGAAAGCATGACCTAAGTCATGCAATGCAAATTCTCTGCATATTACAGGAAATTGGGGCCAAATGGCCTTCTTGGAATCTTTCAGTACTTTTCTCATTCCCCCCCATGCCGCATGTCTGATAGGCTATCTCCCTAGCCATCAGTTTGTGTGGGACGTAAAAAGGTAGCACATGGGGTGAAGCAATGTTGTCAAACACTCTAATATATGTGAACAATTCTTCCCCAAACCATCTTGCCACGGGGAGAATATCTACCTCAGCTTCTTGGGAAAACCTTGGGGCATCTCCGTTGTAGATATTTTATGGATCGGGAATATAAATCTGTTACAAATTTTGAAGTAATGTGGCACAAAATTTGATTCTCACATGGCTTTGTGATAAATTTGAATGGGAAGTGGATTTTGAACCATCCACTTCCATCCCATAACAGGAAATTTGGAAACAAAACAAATAGCATCCATAACATAGGCGCTCATAAAAATGGAGGGTAAACCCTTGAAACAATGCTTCTTTTTCTTTTGTATTCTAAAAATGCAGTGGCTAAATTATCTGATAGGATTTGGGCCCAATTCATTATTGTGGCATTAATAGCTGCATCCATTAGGGGTAACCATTCTGATGAAAATTTGTTGATGTTTGGTTTACCAAACATTCTACATAACATTGCAGTGGCAAAATAGTAAGGGGAACAAAGAGAACCAGTGGCATACATATCGTTTTTATCTTTCTTTAATATTTCCTCATTGGCAGACCAATTCTTTGTGCATTCCGCCAAGTCTTCATTTTCCTTGGCGAACTTCTTGACAAATTGCTTGTTGTAGATGGCCTAGGGTTCTGGTAAGTGGTGCATGAGCCTCAAATTGTCTGGAGTAAATGACCCCATGACTTCCTAGCTTGTCGTCTTGAACTCTCTGTCAGATATGTCTACATCATCTATAATCCATTTCACCATGTCGGTGTAAGGGAGTATCTTTAGCCTTGTAGCAATGTGGTGTAGAAATGAGCATGCAAGTTCAGTTAGGAATGGATCAGAAGAGCCGCGTCCATCCACTGCAACTGTTACTTCCATAATTTTTGGTTGTTCCTCCTCTAACAACTAATACATATTTTCCCACGTAGATGTCCCTGCATCCCGACGACAGGTAGTGTCTGTGAAAAATGGGGTGATTTCTGACTTCTCAGACACGGGAGCCTTTTCTTTCTTCACCATTTCTTCTTGTATTACGCTCTGTGTGTTCTTCCTGAAAGTTACAAGTAGAGAGAAAAAATATGATAAAGATGATAGTGAATACAGGAATAGTCAATAGAAGGACAAAAATAAGGTGACAGGAGGTCTTTGATTCTGAATCACATCAAAGATATCAACTTGCGTCCAATGGTCCTTTAAACTGATCCTAATCATTCTTTTAATAAATAACCACTAATAGACCATTATTCTAAACTTTAATGTTCATAACTTTGCATCGAACGTCAGAAAGTACTTTCCTAAAACCCTGAGCCGTTCGAATTGCGATAAAAGCGATTTTGTGATATGCTTCGCAATATCGCAAATTGCTATATCACAAAACCTGTTTTCATTAAAAACCACTGCCACATGAGTTGCTGCGATATGTGATTTGCGAAATGCTATCGCATTTCGTGATATTTTCTTATGTTTCATCAAGTAGTGCCGCAATATTGAAATTTGTGATGCGATAAAGTTATAGGATTTATGATCTCATATTCTCGCAGATCGCATTTTCAAGGGGTGAGTTTTATAAGGGATGTCCACCGTAACTTTTTTATGATGCGAGAATAATCTTTATAAAGTGGGTTATTCAAGGTTTACCTTAATGTTCACTACTTTCCGTTATAAAGTTATTCTAAGGCTTTTTATCATGTAGTGTTTTTTATAAGAAACTCATAGTTTGTGAAGTTTTATGCACTTAAAGTATGAAAAGGTAAATTTCCATGTTTTAGCAAGTTCCACTTTGACATCTTATTTTAAAAAACAAAAAAGGCATGATTAAATGCTAAGATTTGATTTTTTGGAAGGGTCCCCATTTATTAATGTTATTACTAGTACTAATAAACGGGGGGGTTGTTGACAAGCACAACAATTGGCAATTCACTTGGAAGAACCAGTTATCTTTGAGGGCTTTTTGAATTTTCTTAAACTTCCAAAATAGAAATGGTTTTGAAAATGAAACTTCATTGTACGAATTATAAGGTAAAACATGCTATTTATTAATAACAACATCTTGTTCTAACTATCTTTATTTTGGTTATCTTCTTTCCATAGTTAGTCATTTTACTCACATCATTCATTACTTGGTTGTAAAGATAAAAACAAAAACATCTCTTTAGACCCGTTTTGGTGTACTCATTTGTCCTAGGTAGAGCCTCTGCTGCCAGCAAGCATTCATAGCCTCGACAGGATTACTTGTTACCCAGCAATGATCCAGTGTCCCACTTGAGAAGCATGATTCAAAGATAAATCCTCATATACACTTATTGCTTTTTCTTTTCTTATTTCTCTTTTGATTCTTAAAGAACAATGTCTTGGTTTGGTGGCCAAAATTGACAGTGCCATTCGCTTGATTTATGAATTAACTGAACAAGCTAGCTCGTGATGAGACCCTTTGTATTTTGATTGAAACAATCTCCAACCATTACCCTATTTTGATATGCAGCATGGCAATGCCAGTTAGTTATAATCTTTATTATCATGATAAGCCAACTCTTGATGAGACCTCTTATTCTTTAAGTTTAAAGTGTATAGTTGGATTACTCTTTGAATCTCGCAATTTCCTCGAGTGGGGGGAAAGTCATTGGTTCCTTAAGAATTCTTCTAGACGAAAATTGTAGAGTTTAAAAATAGCTTTTCTGCAGAGAATCTTTGTTTTGTTATTGATACCTTTTGTGATTGATGTAAGGAAAACTTCTTCCTAAGGTTGATTTTAACCAAAAAATTTAGATAGTTGAAACAAAAGAGCAGGCAAAAATTTTCGAAATAATAGCACTTACCCATCTGTTTCATAAATGGAGATTAATTTTCATAACCACTTCCATTTATACAAGCGAAAAACAAAATTAAAATGAGACACTATTATTTTCGTGAAACCAAAAGTGAACATTCTCAATCCATTTTATTATCAAAAGAAAACTTTAACTAAAAACTATAATCTACAAAAAATAGAAAAGATCATCTTCTATGGAAAATATTTATTTAAGATCTGTCCATTAATAGTTAAAAACTCTCTTTTCCCTGCTAAATCTTGTAACATGAAAGTTGATGGACCAATGAGTTCGACAATTTAGAATGGTTCAAGCCACATCCATTGGAATTTAATATGCTTATCTTTCTCATCATGGGCATTATCCCATTTTAATACTAAGTCTCTAAGTTGAAAATATTTTCTAGACACTGAGTTTGAATCAAAAGAAGCTTTTACTAATTGTTGATGATGCACGTGGGTAATTCTAGCCTTTTCTCGTTCCTCTTCAAGTTTAATAATCTGCAATTGTCTTAATTGCAAGGATGAGGAAGGGGTTTCTTCAATGAATTGAACTAAGACTAAAGAAGAAATAGCTAGATTTGTTGGTAAGACCACTTCTTTCCCATAAACTAAATTAAAAGGAGAAGTGCCAATGGAGGTTTTCTGAATTATTCGATCTCCCCAGAGAGCATACACTAAAGACTTATGCCAATTTCTATGATTTTGATCAATAGTTAATTTAATGATTCTAATAAGGTTTTTGTTTGTTGATTCGGCTAACCCATTTCCTTGCGGATAATAATTAGCAGAATATTTGAGTTTAAAACCTATTTTGAGAGCAAATTTTGTCATAGCATTACCTAAGAAATAGGATGCATTATCAAACATTAAAGAAGAAGGTAAGCCAAACCTGGTGATTATGAATTGATTTGTAAATTCCATGATACTCTCAGAGTTGGTTGTCTTGAGTGGAACTGCTTCTACCCATTTGGTAAAGTAGTTGGTAGTTGTAAGGGTGTATTTATGTTGTTTAGAAGATTGAGGAACGATCTCACCTATTATATCTAATCCCCATTGTTCAAATGGTTGATCGATGTTGACCGGCTGGAATGGCAACGATGGTTTCTTTTGTCTTCTGGTAGCAGTCTAGGAAATCTGACATTTCCTTACATAGCTATGTGCATCTTTAAATAAAGTTGGCTAGTAGTAGCGAGCGCGCAACATTTTATGTGTTGTTGTGTCTCCTGCGTAGTGCCTACCTACTGGTTCGTCATGGAGTTTCTACAATACTTTTTCTGCTTCAAACTTCTTGAGGCATCTAAGGATAACAGAATCATAATTCATTCTAAATAGTACATCATCAATGATTGATATTGTTTAGCTTTTAGCCTTAGGGCTCTTTTCTTTGTGTGATTCAAATGTGGAGGAGCATATCCATTTTTTAAGTAGAGCATGATATCAGCATATCTTAATTCAAAGTCATTCAGGCTTACCTCATACACATGTAATTCAGTGTCTGGAGACTACATTTCTAATATGTGCGATGCTCCTGTCAACATCCTGCAAAAACCTTAACCTTTTACAATATTTGTTGGTTTAATTTCAACGTCATATTCTTGCAGGGTTGTGACCCAATTTGCCCTCTTTTCGCCCACATATTTTTGTACCAAAATATTTTTTACCGCTGGAAATGGTACTATTATTTTGGTGTGAGTCTTGAGAAGGAAGGGTCTGAAGTGTTTGATTGCTTTGAAAACAACATAAGCCTATTTCTTAATATCGGAGTAATTTAATTCAGCTCCTTGTAAGTTTGAACTAAGGAAGGCAATTGGGGCTTCAGCTTTATCTTCATTCGCTTGTGTGAGTATGGCATCATACGATTTCTTGGGGGCGAATGTAGATAGAGTGAAAGGATAATAAATCTTTGGAGTCACTACAGATGGGGCATTTATATTTTCTTGTTTTATCAAGCTAAACGCCTCATGTTCTGCATGACTCCATTTGAAGAGAGAGTTTTTCTTTATCATGGCTTGGAGTGATGACATGAATCTTGAGAAGCGGGGGACAAATATTTTAACAAAATTGATCTGACCAAGGAAAGACTGCATTGCTTTTTTGTTATGCGGTAAAGATATCTCAAAAATTTCCTTAATCCTATCTGGGTCAATATGGATACCGGATTTGGACACTATGAATCCAAGAAGTTTCCCTTCACTTAACGTAAAAAAAATAATAATAATAAATAAATAAATAAATAAATAAAAATAAAAATTGATTAAGTGAGATTCCATATTTTTGACAATGTTGGAAGATCTGTTTTAAGTCTTTGAGATGATTACTGCATTTTCTAGAATATATTGTTATGTCTTCTAAGTAGATCACCACTGACTTGTTTACTAATCCTTTAAACACAATTTCCATGGCTCTTTGAAATGTGGCCCCGACATTGATTAGCCCAAATGGCATCTTTTTATACGCGTAACTGCCTCATTTCATTCTAAATCTAGTTTTCAATTAATCATCTGGGTGGACCAAGTTTTGATTATACCCTGAAAAGCCATCAAAAAGGACATCAGTTCAAACCCTGCGACTGATTGTAATATATGTTCCATAGGGAGCAGTGGAAAATTATCCTTTAGGCAAGCTTTATTGAGATTTTGAAAGTCAATACAAATCCGAACATCACCGTTTTTCTTTCTGACTATGACCAGATTGGAGACCCATCTAGAATGTCTGATGGGAAAAATAATCTTGGCTCTTAATAATTTGTTCAACTCAAATTTAATCTGACTTTCCAAATTAGGATGTATTTTCCTCAATTTCTGTTGAATAGGCTTTTCATCGGAGATCATCGGAATTGTAAGTTGTATAATCGAAGTGTCGTAGTTTTTAAGATCATCGTAATCCAGGCAAAGACAATCTCGTATTGTTTCAATAATCGAATGAAAACTGGTTTTTCCTCGAATGTTAGGCCAAAACCTAGGTTGATGTTCTGTGGTTTTATGTCTGTCCCCAGATTCACTAATTCATATCTCAGAGTTGAACTCTGAAGTTTTGAATTGGCGGACCATTTAAATCTGTCCTTTAAGTCATATAGGTCCTCTAACTTGACTATGGATTTTGGTATAGCGTTATTGCTATTTTCTTGTTCCAGTTGTTTGTCATGTTCGTCTTCATCAATTATCTGATTATTGTAAGAGCCTTCTGAAGTCAGAAAACTTACAATATTAGGGTCATCGAAAACTCTCCAGTTGGTAATATTATTAGGAATAGAGGGTCTAAATATTAATTCAATCGAAAATTTGTCTGGGCTATAGTCCTCTGATGGAATAATTTTGGAGGCTACATTAGCAAGGAGATCAACACTAGCGTTTTGGAGTCTTGGAATGGATGAAATATTGAATGTTGTAAAGTGTGAGGTAAGGTCTTGTAATAAAGTTTGATAGTGTTTCAAGTGTCCCGACAAACAATGTATAGTATTTCTTACCTGTTTAATAACAATCTCAGAGTCTCCAAATACTTACAGGTATTTGATATTAAGCACGATTGCTTTGTATAACCCTTGAACTAATGTTTCATATTCAGCAGTGTTGTTTGTGCAATCGAATTCAAGTCTACATGTTAACATGGTTTTTTATCCTTTTGGACTAACTAATATACAACCTACTCCTACTCCATCATTAGATTTAGAACCATCAAAAAAATAATTTCCAAAACAAAGTTTTATTTATAGGTTTATCTACAAAATTGATGCATCTAGAAGTGTCTGTTTGAGAGAAATTTTCTATCTGAGATAAAACAGAATTTTCCAAAAAAAGGTGAAGTATGAGCGTTGAAATTACCTAAGAATGAATCAACAGAATAGTTTCCAATTATGTTGTTGTTATACGCTACAAGATATTTTTCTCCTTCTAACTCTATCACTATATACTTTTGGTGTCTTTCTCATTCAACCTTGATCTGATTTGCTTTTCTGTTGTAAGGGAGACACATATGAGACCAATCGGTCACAAAGTAACCATGAAGCTTTTCTGACCAATCCCTGCTAAGGATCAGTCCATAAAATTCAGGGATGTCTGCAACAAGTATATCAATAACTTGACATATCTTTGGTTTGACAAAAGTCTTATGGTCACTTGATTAAGTTCACTGATGACCTCTCCTTGAGACCGATCTAGCTGTACTATTCGTACTGTAGATTTATGAGGTTGGACATTTAACTTTGCGCAAACTATCTTAGGTAAAATGTTAGATGAGGCACCAGAATCTACCAGACAGTTATGCAAATTTTTATTGAAAACTTCAAAGGTAAGGAGAAATGGTGGAGTATGGGATTTTGATCTTCCCCCAATCAATGAAATGTCAGTTGGATCGACTTTATTTGAAATGTCAGTCAGAGGTCTCCCCATTTCATGAGTAGATTGTGAAATACAGAGGCAAGTAGAGGCATAATAGGTACTGCATTTAGCTCTTTCAAGAGCAATTTCTTTTGATGCTTTAACTTGCTGAGCTCATGAAGAGTAATGTTTCCTCTGGTTTTCTTCATTTCTTCAACAACGTTATATTCCATTTCATCTGAAATGATAAGCATTTTGGATGAAGGTGTGGAATCAGATTGGACTGAGTTTGTCTAAGTAGACTTTGGTGAGGATTTCTTACCTATGAATTTATCCTTGGGAGACAGACTTGGGCTTTTCTGTTTAGCACTAGATTGTGGAGGATCAAGTTGATTTATACTTCTAGTAGCAACGATAATACATCTTGATCTTCCTCATCTGGAAGAATGAAGTCCCACATTCCTTATAGTTCTACGACTTCATCATCATCGGTTTATTCCTCATTTGAAACGTCTTCCTCTTCCCCTTCTGATTCTACATTTGTTATAGCATTTAGAGGTTTAGGATCAGTTGAAGGATTTCTTCTAAAGGGTTTAAAACGTTTCTTGGAAGAGGTTTCTGCTACTTGTTTCTTTATATCAACCATTTCATTTCACATGGTTATTAAAACTTTCTATAACCCTTCTAGGTTGAATGGATCATTTGGTTGTTTTTTCTTAGGATCATCTCTAAAAGACACTTTTTAGACTTTCTTTCATCTACAACATTTTTCTTTTCGACGTCTAGGATAAGTTTTTCTACAGTTATTGCCTCTTTCATGTTTTCTGCTACCGTTGGCTTGGCAGCTCTATCTACAAAGATAGGCGAATTTGAATGTAAAGCATAAATATACCACTCATTTTGGACTTCATCACTAGGCTTAGACATTGTTGGTATTTTGTTCAACAATTCATTGAAGTGAGAGTTGAAATCCTTAATTGGTTCCTTTGGTTCAGCTTTTAAATTGGATAGGTCATTTATTAAAGTTGTTGTTGACCTATCATCTCCAAATTTTGTTAAAAACTGATCTTGAAATGTATCCCAGTTATTAATGGAGCCTGATGGTAAAGAAAAATACCAGGATCCTACTGCTCCTTTTAAAGTATAGGGGAATAATCTTGCAACTGCGTCCTCTTCTGTTATTCCATTCAAGTTAATAGATATCATAAATTTATTTATATGTTCCTCAGCTAGTTGGCCATTGTCAGGATTGAATTTGGGCAACCATTTCTCAGGATGAGCTGGTAATTGCAATAAAGGTGTAGGCATTCTTATATCTCTTGGATTGGCCCATGGCCTTGATGGTGGATTTCCTGCCATCATCGGGGTATGAGTAAGAGGAGGTGTAGTAGTAGTTTAAGGTGATTGGGTAGAGGAGGATATTGCTCCTGTACTTGTGTGAACCATGATCCGGAGTTAAGGGTTGGATGAATGACCTCGTGATAATATGGATGGGATGGTAGACAAAAATGATGATAGAACTTCACTCTAATATTCTGCTGGTGTTTTCCTAGCTTTCTTACGACTCAGTTTAGGAAACTCAACTGGTGGGATTCCTAGTTTTTCGCTTTGTGCTCTAGTGAGTTGTTGAGATGGGGTCAGATAAGAAGTGACACTACCTTGGGATAACTCAGATTCTTCTTTAGATATAAAAATCCCCTGTAGCTTATGAATTAAAGTTTGTAACTCAGGGGGATCTAAAGAAGAATTATCTGGCTTGTTTGGGATTTCAGTAATGTGCTCTGTATTTTTATTTTCAACTTCTGATTTAGAGATGGAGGATTTGGAATGCGAACGAGAAGTTGAGGGTGATGGTGAGGGAGTTTTACTCTTAGAATTGCGTGAAGATGTAGATTTACTTGCCATTCACAGTCAAGCCCTCCTTCTAGTGCCAAATATGTTTAAGGCTCGAAAAATTGGGACTCCAACAAGGGGGATAACCACCCGGTCCAGATCGTAAGACAACTCCTTTTCTGTTTGAAATAGTGGCTCCGGCTGGGGATGACTAGACCAGTTTCCCAATCTATTTATGATGTGTGTGTGCTAATGGGATAATGTTTTTCTTTTTGGGGTTTTATGGGGTGAATACTTGTTATAAATCTAATCTATCTTCTAACTATCATATGCAATCTATCGTAATCAAAGAAAACATCTAACTTTAAAACTATCCTGGCAGTAACGTTTATATATGCGATCTAAAATAATTTCTTAAAAGCGATTGAGAATCAAAATAATTCAGTCACCATAAGAAAAGAATCCATTTGAAAATGATTATTTTGTATAAAAAGTTAACCGAAACAATATGAGAAATATATCGCATAAGAGTCATTCACATATTCAGCATAAAGAGTAAGTCATCACCATACAAAAGTGCAATAATGATAACTAAACATTTAAACTTTCGTATATAAATAACTGAAAATGATTTATTGCTTGACACACAAGTAAAAAGCATTAAGAGATAAAAGTACCATTTGTAATACGTCCTACTCATGAGATGTAGGAATATCGATCTATCTTCAAATCACTTAACATCTACTAAGAGTACAAATGTGCAATTTCAGTAGCAGATATTAAACTAAAATAGAAAATAAATCTAGTTGCATTAATTTTATCAAAATCTCCTCAGTGGGGGGCAAGATACACGTTTTGAAGAATGTTTTTGATAAAACTATGGACCCCTCTCTAAATGCATGAGAGGGGTTTAAATACTACTATATGAAATCTAAAAATAAATATTACAAAAATAGATGAGGAGGTTTAAATGACCTGCCTCATTTTAAGCAAAAATAAATTATATCTATGACTAATCCCGCATATGATTCTTTAGATCGCAAATATCCAACATTAGTTTTAAGAGTGTTGGTTGGCTAACTTCAGCTTTCAACTGTCCTGGAAATACAGCGTTGGTGAGAGCTGGCACTATCTTCTCGACAAAAGTCATGAGGCACTTCAGGGTCATCCATTGGCTATGTGGTTTCACCAGGTACTGCCAGTATGCTTCCCAGTTCAATTTTTTTACCTATTTAATAACCTCTGCCCTTTCCTTTGTTGCTTGTTTCCACACTATTTGAAGCTGTTGTGCTTTTGGAAGAAAGCCAGGGGTGATCTCTACTACAAATTATCCTTGTGCATATTTTAATTTATGCATTCAATGACATTGTTCGTTGTTGCCATTGCATCTTCCATTGCCTGTTCTGCTTCCTTTAGCCAAGAATCCCATTTCGTGAATAAAATTTGTGCGATTCATCAATTCTGGGCATGTCTTCTCTTTTCCCTTCTTCGGATTTCTACTAGTTTAATAAGTCTGGGACTTTCTTAAAAATTGAATCATATTCAAGTCGTAATTCTATGAATTGATTTGTAATATTAACACTCATTTCGCAATGGGAATTCCATTGCAAAATCTTCTAGCATAGTAGTTCTTTCTATTGCAAGAGTTGGGAATTGAGACCAAGTGCCTTTGTGACAAACTCCCCAATTTTGGGATCATCGTTATGCAGTTCTATTATACCTTGTAAATGTTCTTCTTTACTAGCTAAACTACTCTGATGTGCCAACTGCATCTACTGAAAGTCTTGTTGAAGTTTTGCCAACTTTGTTTCTACTTATTGATTGATGCTGACTTGTTGTAACTGTTGTTCCAAAAAAAAAATCCTATCTTCTTTTTCTTTAAGTAGCAATTGAACCTCTACTTCGTTATCAATAGTTGCTGAAGTGTATGCACCTGTGACCTGTGAAAGCCTAGTGAGATTTGTCGAGGGATCTGTAGAGGGGTCTTTACAAAGAACATCCAGAGGTTCATCCTCGGGAGCGAGCACAAAATCCAAATTTCTTTTCTTTCTTTGCCTTCTAACGAAATTTTTATGTTGAGGGCTGTAAAATACATCTAAAGGAGGAATTTCCTCTATTCTTAGTACAATCTCAGATGAGGGGGCAATGGGAATGTGCTCCGTTTCCTGAGTTTTGACAACCCTTTCTATTACCATTTCTGTGGTCGCCTCTTTTGGATTTGTTGGTGGCTCTGAGCTCTGTTCTTCTGTGTTAAGTATCTTATTAAAATTTTCCCATTCCGCTTCTAGATCAATTACGAGTGGCTTTGTTTGCTTTGTAAGAGGAGTAGAAACTTTAGCTTGCTTTGTAGGCAAATTTTGTTGATCAGACATTGTTGTAGGTTGAGTTGTGCCTTTTATTGACTCCTCGCTTTTATTGTGTTCATTCTTGGATTGATTGCCAGACTTTTCAGCTGACTCTTTTTCAGAACTTTTTTTGGACTTCTCTTTTGAATCCTCACTAATGCTAACGCTGGGAGTAGGATCTCTTATTGGTTCGTTGAGTAATTGGTCCAATGGGACCTTAGATAACCTCTGTTTTCTGTAATTGTCAAAATTTTGGACACTTTCTTGGTAAAAAAGAATTCATGTTGTACGCTGAACCTCTTTGAATGTGTTTTACTGCAGGAAAACATCATCAAAGGGATCTTCTTCATGGGAAAATATTTTTATTTTAACCATTGTAGTGAAATCACTTACAACACCAAAGGGATCATATTGCCTTCTCGAGAACTTAGGTAGTTGTAAAGATAATACATTATTAACTTCTTTGAAAGCATGACCTAAGTCATGCAATGAAAATTCTCTGTATATTACAGAAAATTAGGGCGAAATGGCCTTCTTGGAATCTTTCAGTACTTTGCTCATTCCCCCCACGCTACATCCCTGATAGGCTATCTCCCTAGCCATCAGTTTTCTGGGACATAAAAAGATAGCACATGGGGTGAAGCAATGCTGCCAAACACTCTGACATACGTGAAATTTTTTTCCCCAAACCATCTTTCCACGAGGAGAATATCTACCTCAGCTTTTTGGGAAAACCTTGGGACATCTCTGTTGTAGATCATTTTATGGATCGAAAGTATAACTCCGTGACAAATTTTGAAGAAATGTGGCACAAAATTTGATTCCCACATGGCTTTGTGATAAATTTGAATGGGAAGTGAATTTTGAACCATCCACTTCCATCCCATAACAGGAAATTTTGAAACAAAACAAATAGCATCCATAACATAAGCACTCATAAAAAATTGAGGGTAAACCCTTGAAGCAATGCTTCTTTTTCTTCTGTATTCTAAAATTGTAGTGGCTAAATTATCTGACAAGATTTGGGACCAATTCATTATTGTGGCATTAATAGTTGCATCCACTAGGGGCAACCATTCTGATGAAAATTTGTTGGTGTCTGGTTTACCAAACAGTCTACATAACATTGCAGCGGCAAAACAGTAAGGTGAACAAAGAGAACCAGTGGTGTACATATTGTTTTTATCTTTCTTCAATACCTCATTGGCAAACTAATTCTTTGTGCATTCTACCAAATCTTCATTTTCCTTAGCGAACTACTCGACAAATTTCTTGTTGTAGATGGCCTGGGGTTTTGGTAAGTGGTACATGAGCCTCAGATTTTCTGGAGTAAATGACCCCATGAATTCCTGGCTTGTCGTCTTGAACTCTCTATCAAATATGTCTACGTCATCTATATTCCATTTTACCATGTTAGTGTAGGGGAGTATCTTTGGCCTTACAGCAATGTGGTATAGAAACGAGCATGCAAGTTCAGTTAGGGATGCATCAGAAGAGCCGCGTCCATTCGCTTTAACTGTTACTTCCATAATTCTCAATTGTTCCTCCTCCAACAACTAATACATATTTTCCCATTTAGATGTTGTTGCATCCTGATGAAAGGTAGTGTCTGTGAATAATGGGGTCATTTCTGACTTCTCAGACACAGGAGCCTTGCCTTTCTTCACTATTTCTTCTTGTATTACACTCTATGTGTTCTTCCTAAAAGTTGCAAGTAGAGAGCAAAAAAATGATAAAGATGATAGTGAATACAGGAATAATCAATAGAAGGATGAAAATGAGGTGACAAGAGGTCTTTTATTCTGAATTACATCAAAAGATATCAACTTGCGTCAAATGTTCCTTTACACTGATCCTAATCGTTCTTTTAATAAATGACTACTAATGGACTGTTACACTAAACTTTAATGTTCATAAATCTGCATCAAACGTCGGAAAGTACTCTTCTAGAACCTTGAGCCCTTTGAATTGTGATAAAAGTGATTTTGCGATTTGCTTCGCAATATCGCAGATCGCTATATCGCAAAACTTGTTTCCGTTAAAAACCACCACCACATGAGTTGCTGCAATATGCGATTTGCAAGATGCCATCGCATTTTGCGATATTTGCTTATTTTTCATCATGTAGCACCGCGATATTGAAATTTGCAATGCGATAAGGTTATAGGATTTATGATCTCGCATTCTCGCGGATCGCATTTTCAAGGGGTAATTTTTATAAGGATGTCCACCGTAACTTCTTTGCGATGCGAGAATAATCTTTTCTAAAGCGGGTTATTCAAGGTTTACCTTAATGTTCACAACTTTCCGTTATAAAGTTATTGTAAGGATTTTTATCATGTAGCACTTTTTATAATAAACTCGTAGTTTGTGAAGTTTTATGCGCTTAAAGTATGAAAAGGTAAATTTCCATGTTTTAGCAAGTTCCACTTTGACATCTTATTTTAAAAAACAAGAAAGGCATGATTAAATGCTAAGATTTGATTTTTTGGAAGGGTCTCCATTTATTAATGTTGTTACTAATACTAATAAATGGGGGGGTTGTTGACAAGCACAACAAGAGCATATGCAAAAATGAGAGGTAAAGATCTGGTGATAAAAAGAAATTATAGATGACTATAAACTGAAATAAACAGATAGATTAATAACTATAACTGCAAATAAAGACTGTATACCTCCAGATCTTAAAAATGACATAGATAGGGCTACCGGAAACCTTTTCGTGTGAAACGAAACGAGTTCCTCACTGAAACAAATGCTCCTAATACAATAGAGCATTCCTCGTGGCCCGAAAGAAGTCAGAAATGGTAGATCTAGGAAACGATAGTCAAATGTAATTATACCAGCTTCGGATTTGGATCGCCAACGAATGCAGCCATCGAATAGCTCTGATACAATGTACGAATTTACAGGGTAAGTTCCTTAGATAAAACACCAAAGGACAGTGCTCATAATCAGATCACAGATCATTAAACCAGTATTCTTGACGTGGTTAAAACCCTTAAAGAGGGAAATAGTCTATGCTTGAGCCAACACGACCACTTCAGACAGTTTATTAATGTAAAAGAAAGAAAATTTACATAAGCTTATCTCATGAATGGTCACCTAACAAATGACCCTATGTACTCTTTAAGTAGAGATCTTGGACCAATCGGGTGTTAAGCCACAAATCAAGTGTCGGGAATACGAGGAGACAATGAACCGTCAGATCACTTTATGTCTAGAACATATCATGACTGTCGGATTGTAAGTTACAAAAAGTACATACTAAAGAAACACACTTTACATAAATATACACCAGACCAAGTTATACTTAATTATTTCCTATGTCTCAGAATATTCTAACACCTAGGCATAAATGTGAGGAACATAAACTATTTATAACTAGACATTATTTTATGTTGAAGTTGAAAAGTTGAATCCATAGGAAATCACACCTCCTACATGGGATGTTCTCATTCTAGACAATCATTGTGAAGAACCCAAAATCTCCCCTCATGCCTTGAATGGAATTTCATATCCATTGACATTAAATTTTGGTTGCTATATCAATCATAAGAAGGTGATTGTATTAATAAATACTAATTAAGCACCCACAATTTCATTCATCATCACATTGCAAAAGAAACCTGCAATGATATCCATGTTATTAATGTTGGGTTGTGTTATATTCTTTCCATGACTACCCCACGCGCGGGGGTGGGGTCACAGGGGGGCGAAAGTCTCTCCTATACGTTGCGCAGGGCACTCGTGGGGGTTCATAGGGGGGGTGGCTATCCCCCCTAACAAGGGGTATGCAAGGGGGTGGTAGCCCCCCTACATAGGGTGCGGGGTATCCCCCGGGAAAAATGTTTTTGACCCTATATTAGGCGGGTGGACCTACCTATGGTTTTGTGCATGGATTTCGCACATGGTTTTGGGCACAATGGTTTTATGTCCATGGTATTCTGTAGATCCAGTCAATAGAACTATGGTTATGTTCTAATCCAGGGTTAATGGATTGGGGTTTATTGATGCTTTGACATGTATATATATGTATTGTAACATTGAAAGTAATATAATGAAAAATCAATCTGGTAGTCCCAGTTTTGGGATCTAGGGGAAAATATCTATGCATATCTATTTTATGTTTTATGCTCTCACCATTGTCTTTTTTTTTTTGTTTTTAGAATTCGTATGCAGGTAATTTCTGTAAGGGGTTAAAACCTACAATTAATGACTTTCAAAATCATGATTTCAAATAAGGGATCTATGAAATGTGGTGGCTAGCATGACAATGTGAAACTCTAAATGGGTGATTGTTTCTACAAAACTCACATGTTTTTCATGAAAATGAAAATTGTGATATCATTTTTGGTGCAAAATGGTTCGGAAAATTGGGTCCAATAACCATGGATGTCTTGGGATTATACATGAGTTTTGAGAAGGATGGGAACTATTAGACTCTCAAGGTATTAAAGGAAATTCTAAAAAAAATTGATTCTCACCATACGTAAAAGCTCTTGAAGAAGGTTCAGTAAGGAATGATTGTACAGTTACATGCCATCCACATTCATGAGAATTATTCCCTATATGTTCATCATGATTTTGCAGTTGGTATTGGAAAAACACCAGTAGGTCTTCAAACTTCCCCATGGAGTAGTATAATCACTTGGTTAGAATTATCATATCATGTTATTAATATCCATTACAACATGGCCCTCCTCATGGTGGCTCTAGAGAAGAATTTTTGACATTTTGAGGAGGTGTTTGGCTATAGATCATAATTTGAATAGGATGAGAAATCAGGGGATAATGATAACCAAGAAAGAAGTTGAAAAAAGAGCTAGAGAAAGAGGGATTAAGTTCTAGTTTCATCAATTCTTGAAAATCCTTATTTAAAATGGAGGTGAAAATGGTCATCACATCCTACTAAGGTAATATTGATTTTGTTAAGTTGAATCACTAGTTGCAACAGTTCGAATTTTATTTCAATGCCCATAACATAGGAGAAAGAAAAATATTTCATTTTCTTAACTAAAATTAGGGGTCCATGCCCTAATCTAGTTGGTAATCCAACACTTTGGCTAGATGGTGTTCCAAAAATAATTAAATGGATACTTTTAAAACCCTCATATTTTCTATATTCTACCCTATTGGTATTGTAGGGGACTAGTAGATTTTCCAGCATCACTTTAGGTAGAGATAAGGGCATAATGTGAAAGAGTACATTGTTAAGTTCAAGAAGGTAATAATTATGTTGGGTATATTTCTCAAGAACATAGATGTACTCCTCATGTATTTGGAAGGTTTGCATAGTGGAAGCAAGTGATACTATTTAAAACTAGGAAAATTGATGAGGATTGTGTGTAAACATAGTACCTAGAGAAAACAAAAAATAAGTAAGGACAACCAAGTGGTTGCAAACATAAATACAACCAAGATGATTCCAAAGAGGAGAATAATAAGTGGAAAGGAAATACAAGAAGACAACAACCACTACAAATTACTTTAGGGATCCAACAACCATATTAACCATTGTAATATCAATGGTCATGTTATCACCAAAATAGGACCCTGATAGGTTGTTAATCAGACTATCACAGTGTAACTATTTCAAACCAATCTTTTAGCTAAGGTTTAGCCTCCTCAGCCCGAGAGGGCTCTCTCAAAGGGTTAATGATATTGATTAAAGATATGGATAGATGGCTAACTCAATGGTTTGTGATTTTATATGTTTATAGGTTGAAAGATGAAGGCTGGCTACCATTGGGATATGGAGTCAGAGTATGTTTTAGTACCACAGCAAGATCAGCTTAACATGAAAGTTAGGGCATAGAGATTTTTTATACATCAACAAAACAAAGATACAATGCAATGAAACACAGTTTATAAATACATGAAGGAAGTTAGAGCATCATTAATGAGTTCTAAGTAACATGTATTCATACCACTGCAAGTTAGAGAAAGAGGAAAGCCACGAGACAATAGGAAATTAAAAACTCTCTTTTAATCCTAAGTAGTGAAGCCAAAACATTCTACCTAGCATGGAAATCATTATAGAGTTCAAGTGTAGAACTACAAATATAAAATAGTGAAACACAATTAGTTTATCTATGAAGGAAGTTAGAGCATCACTGATAAGTTCTGAGTATCATAATTAAACACCACTGCAATGTAAGTACTAGAAGATGCCATCAAAACAAGAACATACAAGAACTCTTCATGAATCTTGAGTTGTCTAAGTAGAAACTCTGCATTAGTTTAAAAATATACACAGTCTGCACATAGAGCAGCAGTTGAGCCAAAAAGTCTACAACCCTTTGCTAATTCAACCTCTTTCTCTATATATAGCATTTACAACATGGATTCCCACATCCCTCATCAAGAGAATTCGAATTTTCTATGAGTGACACCTATTCTAACCATAAAACAAACCTTTAAATGCATCTAACAGCTAATTAACCGTCCTAGAGTCCTAATACAATTAGGAGTACAACTCCTTGTTATGACTAAACCACCTTAACTAAACATTGAATGCATTATTTGATAGCTGCAACCTCATGAGGTCGAATTTGATGAAGCCTCCCACGTTGTCACCTTACTGTTGATGATAAACCCTAGAAATTAGGGAACATGTTTCCCTGTTTTTTGGTTTAGGATCTTTGAAATTAGCACGTGGGACAAAGCCTTTATCTTCTCATCCATGACATATTTTAAGAAAATGAAGGAGGTTTTTTTATTCCATGTTGTCTAGAACAAAAAAATCTCTTGGTTTTTTTAAAATACTTCTCCAGTTGTCCAGAATTTGTCCTTGAAAAACACGTGTAAAACAGGAAAAATCTGTTCTCTGAAAATAGGGTTTCAAGTAAAGCTTAGTATCTCCAAACTGATAACACTTATGAATAAAGTGAGATAGGTTATTGTATCTAGTGAGTTTATGAAGAGAAACCTCCTTTATAATTCCAAAATACCGTTTTCTGTGACCCGAAACGGATCTTGAAAAAGACTACTAAAACCAGAATACAAAGTTTGGCTTTCATTAGTTTCGTAGCGCACGTTTAACCATAAATTTCTCCCACGTCATAATGAATTTGAAGAAACTGAAAGAGGTTTTTTTATTTCAGTATGTTAGGAAGAAAACCCTCTTTCATTTTTCAAAATTGAGTTCTCAGCTTCTCATGAACCCTTATGGAAGTTGACTAGTAAAAGCAGAAAACAGAGTCGTTTATGCTGAAACAGGCTGCTTCAGTGATTTCATAGTGAAAAATTGGTTTTTTACACTATCTGCACTACGAAAATGTGGATTCATAGCTAATTTCAAATTTGTTTCAAAATGGCTAAACACATGACTTTCAAAACATGATATGGGACCCATAAAGTGTAAAACAAGATTGTTGAAATTTATTTGACGATGGAAATGAGACTCTAACCCTATGACTTAGACTCTAAAAACCATAAAAGTGACTTAACCACCATCTAACATTATGAATTAGTAACAAATGTAGACTATTTAAGTTTTAGAGAATTTTTGGGTGATAACAGTGGTTCCACTAGGGATGGTGTACCCCAGTGGTACACTAAGAACCTATAGCTCCATTGCCACTATCCATCCTCTAGAATAAAACTCTGAACTTCTGCCCAATATGATCCTCAAGCTTTTAATGATTTTTGTAAGAATAATTCAAACTGAACCTACTAAAACAAATGCTCATTCAACCTACCCTGAGCTTATTTTCACATTCCTACCTACCCTATCAGCTGCAATCTCCATTTGTAGCTCAAGGAACATGAAACTTCCAATGAAGCCAGTCATCGATCTAATCTAACACTTGAATCTCTTGACTATGCTTGGAGCAAAAATAAACCAGATACTAAAATAACCAAGGCAGCATGAGGTGTAACTGTTCTTCAAGATGAAAATATAACTAGAAGCCTGAACAATAAATTTTTTCCATGTAATCAGCTATAGGGTCAAAAAAGACATGATTAGTTTGATGATTCTCATAACATTCTATATCTTCAGACAATTGATTCTCAGCCACACAAAATTCCTTTGATATGCTATCCAACTGCCTTTCTACATGATTCCCACGGACAATGTAATTTTCCTCACTATTATGATCATTCTTTGAAGTAATCTGCTGCAAGGAATTACATAAATGATCAACCTTTTCCTCTGCCTGAGCGTTATAAAAAATTTCTTCCAATATTTCTTCTTGGTGTTTGCAATTCTTTTAAAATTGCAAATATACCCAATAACTGCAAATAATCCCAAGATAAACAAATTATAAAAGCTTCATATCTTTATTAATAAAACCCTTAAGGTAGGGTAACACCATACAATTACTCCTTAATGAAGGAGATCACTCCACAAGTCATCGCTTGTCAATACAAAACAATACTTGACATCCCTCAATGAAGAGTCTTTAGCCTCTATATAGGCTTCATACATATAATACCATGGGTAATTACCATGGGTCTTTCAATACCATACATCCATTACAATGGGCTTATCACATTATTCCCTAACTACATGTGGTCAATTTCATAATGTGGGCTAACCACTTTATTTATTAACTATGGCCCATTATATTATTACATCACATTATTCCCTTTGGTACCTCCCTCTGTACCTCATACAATCCCCTAGGTATACTATATTCCACCCCCCTTAAACATGTTTCGACCCCGAAACATGAGAAGAACACAAATAATAAGATCTACTCAAAAGAGTAGTACACTGGTACCATGCACGTGCATCTAGCCATCCCAGAGAAAGTTGAACACTCGATCTAGTCAGTGCCTCACTCAATTGAGATGAAAGTTGGTCCTAGTAGTTCCTCTGTGTTGATGTGTTGTGGGTGGATCATCACATTTTTCTATCTGTTGCCTAGGGTTTGTTGTCCTTCTGGCTAATTTTTTTCCACCTTGTTGGTTGTTGCCTTGTTGGGTGATGCGGGTAGTGATATGATGAAGCTTTAACTAATGGAATATCTTTCGTTAATTCCTCTATTATTGGTGCCTAAGTGGTGTTTGGTGCTTTTTTTGGCACCTCCACTATTGGTTCCTGAGTTGTGTCTCGTGCTTTTTCTAGTACCTGGTTTGATGTCTCAGTTTGGTTCTTGGCCATCAAAGGCTCAACATCTTATGTGTAAGTGTCGTTCGAGATTTTTTCTCATGAATTCACAGTCACTGCCTAGTTTTTAATTGAAATATCCTACAACGTAATTTTCTTCTTTTTATACCAGATCTTCATGAATTTCTTCGGCACATTAATATTGACATTACCCACATATTCTATCCAAGGGTGTCCGAAAAAAACATCCATATTATCCATATCTGAAGTATAAAAATTAAAATGCAACACATACTTATCCATAAAAATCTTAAAATCCTTATAAATTTGTGCCTCCTCATTATCAACCTGTGTGCTCCATTTGTTTTTCTAGAACTTGCAATCTTTTACCCAGATGAATATTAATAAAATTATTCTTATAAGTAGGATTGATAGACAATTATCTTCTCTTTCTGAATACATCCATGAACATGTAATAAGGATATACCCGCAAAAAATATCCCCTAATGTTTCTTATTGTCCCTTTTTCGAGTATGAGATCATTTGTCCAAAAGGATATTTTCAAGTTCTTCACTAGAAAGTAGCCTCACTGAACTGTCAAGTGAGAACCACCATTTAACAACCTCATCTTTCATATCAAGCCCTAGACCAGCTGTCCAAAAATATTGGGATCGAGACATTTGATATTGTATAAATTATGCAATAGTGGGATCTTCATCTTTTCTTGAAAAAATTATGGAAAAATCCATATTTCTAGAACCCTTAAAGTAAAAGGAGGGTTTTGAAGAAAATTACCTACTCTATGCGGAAAATTTAAAATGGCCACAACTCGATCAATATGGCTTAGAATCCTTATTATAACCCATTTCCAGAAATGGAATAACCATTCTTCATCTTCAAGTGTGATATAAAACTTGATCTGGCACTCTAGAAATTCATATTCGCGCTACAACTTTCCTGCCGTCACAAAATATTATAAAAAAAGAGTTGAGTTTAAATCAGCGATATCTCCCTCATCCGAACTCTGATTCAACCGATTTTTATTTGAAATTGGGTAATTTTTCAAGAGAATCTCAGATCTACAATCTACCTTCTTGAATTCCACACAAAAAATACAAATATTAATAGGAGAGCGGCCATTAATGAATTGTCGTTAGAAATATTTCTACAACACAGGTGATTTAAATCAGCAATATCTCCCTTATCCGGACTCCAATTTAGCCTTTTTTTTTTTTAATTTGGGAATTTTTTCACAAATAACCCATATATGTTATTTATGTTTTCAAAATTTTCACCAAAATTTTTAGATCTGATCTACAAATTCGCTGCCCAAAAAATTCCTGCAAAACATGAAAAACAAATTGGCGCCGCCCCCCCCCCCCCCCCCCCCTCTTTGCCCAAGAAAGTTCCTTGATACCACTTTTAGAGGAGCTAAGCTAAAAATGTATTAAAATTATAAATATATTCAATAACTGCAAATAATGCCAAGGTAAACAAAGTATAAAAGCTTTAGATCTTTATTAATAAAACCCTTGAGGTAGGATAACACCATACAATTACTCCTTAAGGAAGGAGATCACTTCACAATCCATCACTTATCAATACAAAACAATACTTCACAACACTCAAGGAAGAGTATGTAGCTTATATATAGGCTTCATACATACAATACTATGGTTAATTACCCATGGGTCTCTCAATACCATACATCCATTACAATGGGTTTATCACATTATTCCCTAACTACCTATGGTCCCTTGCATAATGTGGGTTGACCACTTTATTTATTAACTATGACCCATTATATTATTACATCACATTATTCCCTTGAGTACCTCCCTTTGTACCCCATATGATCCCCCTAGGTATACTACATTCTATCATGGATTCCGCTGATGTCCTAATGGATAAAAATGTCCTCTTAAAGAAGAAATTAATTCAGATCAAGAAGAAAGGAGTTTATGTACCCATATGCTTACTACTTTTACGAAATTTTCTCTCCCACAATATAAGAGTTGTGCCTCCCAATTGAAGAGACACTAACTAGATCTTTGCTTCATTCTCTTAAACCTTTTGTATTCTACAATATACTTCAATATGTCTGATCCAATTGTTTAAATTTTATGTGTTAGATTCTCCATTAAACATAGAAAAAACAAATTTTACATCCAAATTAAAAAAGGTATTTTTAGAAGCATGTCTATTTTGTCTATTAAAATGATGAGAATGAGATGAAGAATAAGAAGAACATTCTCTAAAATATGGAGATGGAGGTTCAAGAGGTTCTTCTCCATTTCCTTGATTTACTGAAGCAATGTCCTATGCTCTCTCTTTCTTCTTCTTTACCTTCGTTGTCAATTTATTCTCATAATCTGCAAACAATTTGTCTACATTATTTGCCATGTTGTAGAAATTTTTATGAAAATCTTTCTCATTCTTGGTACAAGCATTGTCGACTACAATTTTCCTTCTTTGTTTTGTATGTCCAATCTCTGAGTCATAATACTTAAGCTTTCCTTCATCCATTTTTAGTTTCACTCTGATATCAAAATTGATCTAGTATTCCTCTGGTACCAACATTATCCACGATCTTTTCTTCGGTTGATGTTAACATAATTTCATGAAAGAGCATGTAAAAACCATATGTGAAAATACTTATAGAAGAAGAAACATAAAGGATACCATAATACAATGCACACAAAAGTTTGATAATAGATTTCCTCCAATGCGGACTACCTCGCTAGGCCCTACTTTAATAGAGGAGAGACCACCTCATTTATCTCATTAAAAAAAACGCAAGTACATGGAAAAATATATCATTATACCTCCAATCCTAGGAGTGACTTGAAATTTGACTATTGAAAACACATCAATCATAGCACCAGTAGGTTCCTCTCATCCTCTTGATACTTTTGACTATAAACATGACCCACTTCTCAAAGATGCATTGCTGTCTTGAACTACATGCCCAACAATTAATGAAGAAGGTAGATTTATGCCATGACCCCTATGATCTATTGCTCAATTGCAAAAAAATGATTGTACCATTGTAATCCTTATGAAATTTTAGTTAAAGTGAGTATAAACTCGACCCATTCTGACATTATTAATTTTGGCTTGTTAGGGAATCTTTTAGATTTCTAACAACATTTAAAAGGAATATTTCAAGAATATTCCTACAAAAAATTCCATGGAATCTGTCTCCTAAACTGCTCTTGCGCATGGTTCTACCGCAGGGTTCCATCGCTATGGGTTTTGGCCTTCATCATAGTTTTGATCTCCCTTGTTGTTCCATTTGCAGCCTCCTCCACTTGGAGTTCCACTCGTCCTCCTTCGTTTTCGGTTGAATGGGAAATGAAATTTTAAATATTGTTTGGTCGATGAAATTTTCAAAGCTCGCCCGATAGGCATAATAGATGTCGGGTTGCGTTTTAAGCTCGTGGGGTCTAGCGGTGGTCGTCAGTTCAAACCCCTCCACATACACCATTTTAATATATGAAACAAAACATTTATAACTACCACACATAAATTATATAAAATATATTTATATGTTTGTCAGACCATTGAACCATAATCGGATATGATGTGTGGTTACAATAAACCTTTTACACCATATAAAAAATATTCATTGGTGTTTTAATATGGTGTATTCTTTTATAGCCATACTTTTTTGTTTTATATAGTTTTGTTATTATATATATTTTTGGAATTTCTTTTAATATTATTTTTTATTTTTTTATTTTGTACGACACAAGGATCTAATGACTTGGTGACAAATTTCAATGATTGGTAGGCCAATAGGTGGTTTCCATGTAACCTTGTGGGTCCCATGCAACATGTTGTAGCCCCCCCCCCTTTCATGCTTGTCCTATCAACTTCAAACTGCGATAAGTTGGTCATACCGACTTAGATTTGAGTGTCATCTATGACACCAGAAAGATTGCAACGAGCTCTTCTACCTGGTCTAAGTTTCACTATAATCCAAGGACTTTTGCTTTTGTGCCATTAGGGATACACCTTGATCATTCTTTCAACTATGATCATTGGTAGATATGATCAATTGTTATTCCATCAGACTTGGATTTCATTGTATAACATTTCCTTTATCAAAATTACTATGATATGCTACATAAAATGGTTAAAAATTTAGGTTGGAATGATCATTGTCACACAACCAATTCAGTACAAGTCATAGTGTGCATTTATTTGAGGCACACATACCTTTATTTTAACCCTACGAAATTGATCCAATTTGACATATTATTACACAACATAAACTTCTATGTAAAAAATCAATGTTAATTATGAGTAAAAACGTGCTTTCCAATCTAAATCATTCAATTTGGCCTTGTACTGAAGGTCAAGCATACATTTTTGTGAAGTGGGCCAAAATTTCCTTACTTCACTAACATGCAGACCAAGGCTTCATTTATTGGCCAATATGATTGATTAAAATTGTATACTATTTATTTAATTATTCTACACACTTATGAATTATTATATGTTTACTTTAATCCTTAAATAATTTTTCTTCATATTTCATACAACATTCCAAGTTTTGCTTCAACTTGCATTATGTGAAAGTTGTGTATATGTTTTTCTTCAGCGTGCATTGTTGCTTTTCATACTTGATGCAAGGTTTTATTCTAAGGTTAGGTATTGTATAATTATGTAGAATTTATAGATGGTATTACACTCCTTAAAAGCTCAATCAACTCTTTCATATCATAGGATTTAGCTGTGAAAAGGTTTGGAAGACTTTTAAATACCTTTATATTTCAATATCTCTAAAAGGGACCACTACTAAAGACTGACATAACATAGTTTCAAAAATTCAAAAGAAAATGGTTTCCTGGGGTGCTAGTTGGCTAAATTTGGCTGGAAGAGTGGTTTGGATAAAGTCCACAATGTTTACTTTGTATATATTCCAAGGCAATCATCTTTTCCCCTAGAGGAATATTGGATAAGATTAGTATGTGTATAAGAAAGTTTCAGTGTAAAGGCAGAAAAAAAAAAAAGGAAAACTTATTCAATTCAGTTAATTTGAGCATGGCTAAAGCTTAAAATAGGAAGGTGGGATGGGCTTAAAGGACCCTGTTTGCATGAAACTAGCTTTAGGGGAAAACTTGGTTTCAGGACTATTAACAAAACCCTCTAAATAGTGGTCCCAATTTCTACAAACGAAATATCTTCCTTTCCTTGGAGAGATCCTTCAATAGTACATCAAGGCCACAAGATGGCTTCCGTAAGTGCTAATATCCTCTTCACATAGCGTTCCAACAATATAAAAAATGTAAGGATGATCCTCTCACTCTACCATAAAATAGATCAGATCTTGAACTAATATATATGCCATAGATCTTAGAGAAATAGATTAGATCTCGAACCAATATATATGACACATATCTCATAGTAATAGAACAGATATAAAACCAATATTTATGCCACATATATTAGAGAAATATATCAGATATCGAACCAATATATATGACACACATATCAGACTTCAGATCATAAGTATTATGAGTAGATCTCAAACCTATGAGCAAATCTCAAACCGATGAGTAGATCTCATAACTATGCTAAGTAGATCTCTAATCAGTGATTTTAGATCATGAATGTAATGAGCAGATCTAATAAATCTTGGACCATTTCACATAGAAGAGTAGATTAGTAACGTATGTATGTTTGAATTTCATCGCAAGGAGAGCAAAATAACCTTTTTATATAGCCATCATGTTATCCGAATGATAGAATTTCAAGGGAAGCTTTTACAAGAAATGAGGAATCAAAATATAATGTTAAACATGAAGCTAAAACAAAAGATAAAAGTAAATCTAAAGTGGACGTTAAAAAAAATGATGTTAGACTAGAAGCTAAAGTGAAAATTGAAATGGGAGCTAAAAAGGAGGCTAAAGTGTACTATAAAAAAATGTCATAACGAGGAACAAATAGGACGCTACACAAGAATCTATACATGAAGCTACATCATGAGCTAAAGAAAAGGTTAAACTGGGTGTTTAAGTCAGTGACGTTTAGTGTCGACTGGCTGTGTTTTGGGAAAAAAAAAAACCAAAAAATAGTGCCATCCCAATAAATAGTGTAGATCTTGTTAGCACAGTTCTAGACTAAGTCATGAGTAGGTTTTAAAATTTTTATTTTTAGGATTAATTTTGTAAATTTCAAAAAAAATTAGGAAATGCTACCGGAATTTCTGGCAGTGCTCGATTTTCTTTTTCAGACAATCTCCCCTGTTTTTCGGACAATCTTTTTTTTTTTTTTTTTGATG